>ML793592.1:303679-315786 GCA_009831015.1 Picea engelmannii
CAAAATTAGAAATGAACCTCCTCAGAAAGTTTATTTTACTCAAGAAAGATTGAACCTCTTTCTTAGATCTGGGAAAAGATAAGGCTTGGATGGCCTCTACTCTACTTGGATCAATTCTCACCCCTTCAGCTGACACAATATGCCCCAATAATTTTCCCTCTTTCATAGAAAACAAAGATTTATTAGGATTGAGGGAGAGACCAAACCTTCTACACTTCAAGAAAACTTTCTCCATATGCTCTTTATCATACCTTGAGAAAATTGTAATGGCATCCAAAGAGATGACTACAAATTTGTCCCTTTCCCCAATGAAGGCAATGTCCATAGCTCGCTAGAAGGTTGCTCCTGCATTCATCAATCCAAAGGGCATTTTAGCATACATGAATGTGCCCCAAGTTGTATTGAAGGTTGTCTTTTCTCTACCTTCAGGTAGGACATAGATATGATTGTAGCCATAAAATCCATCAATCATGGACATCCTAGATGAACCGGTCACTCTCTGCAAAATGTGCTCCATCTTTGGCAAGGGGTAGTTATCCTTTTTGGAGCTCATGTTCAAATTCCTGAAATCTACACATAATCTGATTTCCCCATTTTTATTCCTCACAGGTACCAAATTAGCCACCCATTCTGAATACCTCAAGGGAATGATGATCTGGGCATCTAGTTGCTTCTTCACTTCTTTTTGCATAATAGGCATCAACATGGGATTTATTTGTTTAAGTTTCTTCTTAATGTTAGTGTCATATGTTCTTAAGTCTTCATATTTCCAAGAAAAAGCATCATCAAACTCCCTCAAAAGATTGACATACTCAACCCTTTGCTCCTTTGACAGACTGCTAGACAATTTGACATACCTGGGATCCTCCGTTGTTCCTAAATTGTATTAAGTCACATCAACCTCTTCAGTTGAACTTTTAACCTTTACAGCAACATCATTTCTTTCAAACAATCTCTCCAAGGGGACAAGTCCCTTTGGAATATGGTTACATGGCAACTAAACAATATGATGGTCAACAATTTTATTCAGAAAAGCATCAGCATGAGGGATTTCTTTTGTATCTTGATCTTGATCAATATGCAAATCAAAAAATTCATATACAACTTCAAGAAATCTTTTCATTTCAATATCATCCTCAAAAAACTTCCAATGTTTGACATTGTCAGGAAAACAGTGATCCAAAATCGGATCCAGGAGGCTTCCCAGGTCCAAAAAAGGCTCAAAAATGAAATTTCGAAATCGAATGAAAGCAATTCCATTGTGACCGTCTCGTCATGTTGATTCCGGACATATATTAACTTTCTCAAATGGACATTGTATGTGAGAGTTATCACACTCTAGTCGTTTTCCCAAACAACTAAAAAGTCAACTGGTCAACTGGAAAAAGTCAATGATGATGTCAGCATGACGTCCTTCTGATGTCATTATGTTAACATCAACAAAGTGACATGTGGAAGCATAGTAGCAGGGTGATTGGGGAGTGACAGGGACCAATCCCACTTCACCAAGTGGCACATGGTGGACCAATACAACGTTGACAAGTGGCATCATTGAGGACCAATGAAAAGGTGCCATGTGGCCCAGACATGGACTGCCACATGGCACCCCATCACTATTTGAAGGGAAAAATTATTTGGAGCTCATGGGGTTCGACCCCTCGACCTATTGGTCGAACAATGCTTTGAGAAAGGGGCATATTACCATTGCGCCAAAGGTGTTACATGTATAGCTTAACCGTTTTAAATTTAAATAAAGTGTTATATTATATGTGGGGGTGGAAAAGGGTTGGGGATAATCCCCAGCTCGCGGACTTACCTTACCCATAGCACCACAACTACCACCATTCGGGGGAGCTCTCCACATAACCACATACGGGCTACCCATTACAACTATTAGCGCAAATTTTGGGGGCGTGGGGGCCACGAATAAGGGCACACCCTCCTCCATAAGACTAGAGTTAAGACCATAGGCCAAGCACATTGAAAAAGGGTGTGGTCCTATTGTGGGATGCCACATGACCGGAGATCTTGGGGCTAGGGGCCAGCGCGCAGCCCTTTGGGCTGGTGCTTGGCCATATGGCATGCATGTGACCAAGTTTAAGGGGGCACATGTAGGGATAAAAATTCTAAGCCCTATATTTAAACAAAAGTGATTTTTTAAGCTATGGTTTTGGATATTTATTGATTTTAAGTGATCTGGATTATTTTCGGCATGAAATGAGAGCAGAGATATAATAAAGAAATGCACAGAGATATTGCAGATATTCAATAATATAACAGAAATGTATCAGATATGAAACCATAAACACAGATATACAGTAATACATTATTTCTATTAATCAAAGAAATGTACAGAGACTATAAAAATATAGAGTGAAAGACTCGCTAGAATGGTGGCAGCTTATCTTTGAGAAGAGATGTGTCGGCTACTCGCATTCGCAAGAAGATGATTACAATGAGGCTCTGGGGGCCTTTTTACAATAAAAAGGATTGCCAAAATTCCTAGACATCCAAAAACCTAACCCTAGGAGATGAAGCACCAAAAGTCATGTGGGCTCCGTTTGGGTAAGTTAGTACATCAACTTCCCAGGGTCATAACTTTTGCATACGATCTCCGTTTTAGGAATATGATAGCTCGTTGGAAAGGTATCATCGAGGAGATTAATTTTAGGGGATAAATCATGCCTTTGGATATCATTAAGAACATCGATATCAAAAAACCTTCATTTAGGCCCTCAAAATGGCCCCGGAAGTTAAAACCTGCTAAAAATAGTAAATCGTCAAAATTGCCAGAAAACTATTTTGAACCAGTCAAAAAAGGTGGGTGGCCATTGATATCCACTTGGATAAATCCTACCTCCTTAGGAATAAATGGTCTCCATTGCATTGAGTTACCGAGGGAGAGGGAAAAGCATCTGCTGGATCTGCATCTGGGTGAGCTGCTTGTATTGTTGGAGACGTCGTGCTGCTTAGTTTGTGGAAGTCTGTCATGAACCTGTTGAAGTTGAGGTTGTTCAAAAAGTCAAGCTACATGAGAGGAAGGTGTGCATAAGGAATATTTGCGCTTTGTTGCAACCTTGTCGACCTACTTTTGTTGGATAGAAGGTGCAGGGGGCGAGACTGTAGTGGTTGCAGTGTCCTTCTGTTTGCCTTTTGAACAAATTCTGAAGAAGCTGAATTTTGCAGTATGAGATACTACCTTGTGACACTTTTTAGGTGGAACAATAGTTGGAACTACCTCTGGTATTCTGTAGAGATGACCCCCCAAAGTAACAATGACACTACGGGGTTGAGACTCATAAACAACATGGCACTTCCACATATATGGTTGGCCCAAGAGAACATCATAGACATCTAGTGGGGAAACATCACATAATACCTCATCCTTGAAGGGTTGAATGTTGTATGACAATCGACATTGTTGGCTGACACGGAGATCTCGTCCTTGGTGAGGCCACCCGATATTGTACGGCTGTGGGTGTGGTGTTGTCAGCAATCCCAATTGTTTGACGACCTCTGCTGAGATGAGGTTCTTCTGTCTTCCTCTATCAACAATAAAATGCAGCGGGGTCCCCTTCACCCACATATGTGAATGAAAAAGGTGCTCCCCCTCTTCGGGATCTATTGGTTCTTCTGGTTGAATTGATGTGGTTGCGACAATAGTAGTGGGGTCTGCAACAATGATCTGTCCTTTACCAGTTTTTTCAGAATCGGATTCTGAATCAGGGTTCGGCTCCATGTCTTTGATCTCAGCCACCAATGATTGTTTTGAGCGACATTCATCGGTGTTGTGCTAGGGGATTTTGTGGAAATCGCACCATTTTCCGGTGTCCTTCTTTGTCTTCCTGTGACTCTTCTTTTCCTATGTCTTGGACTGGTTTTCGGGAGACTATTTGTTAGGGTTGTCTTTGTCATACTTTGGTTGTTGCAGATTTATAGATCTGAAATCCCATTTGTTCTGGTGCTTAAATTTCTGCTCGATTTTAAGAGCATATCGATAAGCAGCACCGAGTTATGAGATGTCCAAAAAATCAATTTCAGTCTATATGTATCTGTGTAGAGCCCCACGATATTTCAGAACCAAATGTCGCTCAGAGTCTTTGATATCTAGCTTGGTGTGCAAGGTATGGAAGGTATTGGTGAAATCTAGAACTACTTGGCCCCTCTCTTGTCGCATTGTGCTCCATCTCATGTATTGGTCGTCATAGTTTCCAACATGGTAATATTGTTCCTTTACTGCATCCACAAAAAAATCCCAAGTGGGATCGATCCCATATATTTCAGAATACTCTGTGGAACTCTACTCCCAATAAGTTTCCCACCAATGTTTGACATGGGGGAGAGCTTTAAGGAGTGCGAAGGTGATATTTTCTTTGTAGAAAAATTTGTGAACAGAGAAATAACCTTCTAGCATATTTAACCATTTGTCTAGGGCTTCTGCATCTATCTGTCCTTCAAATACAGGAATATCAAAATTAACTTGTACCTTGAAAGGTGAGGTGCCTCCAAAGTGGCCGCTTGATGAAGATATTCCTGTTGCTATCAACAGACGTTGAAGGATGTGGGAAAATTCTCCATCATTCTGTCCCTCTGTCACGTGAGAGATTGCTCAAGCAACAGACTGATAGAATTGTCTGCTCCGTCATATTTCTTTTCTTCCGCCATTAAGGGTTTCTTGGGTGTGCAAGAGCGGTTTTCCTCAAGAGAGACAAGCTCGAGACCCAAATTTCTATACTCAGACCTCGTCGGGGACATGCACTAAAAAAACAATCAAGAGCAGCCTGCTCTGATACCACTGATCTGGATTATTTTCGGCACAAAATGAGAGCGGAGATATAATAAAGAAATGCATAGAGATATTGCAGATATTCAATAATATAATAGAAATGTATCAGAGATGCAACCATAAACACAGATATACATTAATACATGATTTCTATTAATCAAAGAAATGTACAGAGACTGTAAAAATATAGAGTGAAAGACTCGCTAGAATGGTGGCAGCTTATCTCTGAGAAGAGATGTGTTGGCTACTCGCATTCACAAGAAGATGATTACAATGAGGCTTTAGAGGCCTTTTTACAATAAACAGGAATGCCAAAAGTTCTAGACATCCAAAAACCTAACCCTAGGAGATGAAGCGCCAAAAGTCATGTGGGCCCCATTTGGGTAAGTTAGTACATCAACTTCCCGGGGTCGTAACTTTTGCATATGATCTCTGTTTTAGGTGTATGATAGCTCGTTGGAAAGGTATCATTGAGGAGATTCATTTTGGGGGCTCAATCATGCCTTGGGATATCATTGAGAACCTCTATCTTGAAAAACAACCTTCATTTAGGCCCTCAAAATGGCCTCGAAAGTTAAAACCTACTAAAAATAGTAAATTGCCAAAATTGCCAGAAAATTGTTTTGAGCCAGTCGGAAAAGGTGGGTGGCCACCGATATCCACCTAGATCATTAAGCCTGTTAATAGAGATTTTTTCCCATTATTGGGGGATATTGGGCCCTTTTTTAGGCCAGATCGTGGGAGGAAGTTGGGGAATGATAACCAACCCCAGATATATATATAAACCAGGCCTTCTTGAGGCCATGAAGGATAGTTAGAGTAGAGTTATGCTAAGGGAAAGCCAAGCCAAATCCATTTTTATGCAGGGAAATTGTGGAGGAGCGCACCGCTACGGGCCATTTCTGGGAGCTTTGGTCATCCATTTTGAGTGTCTTTTCTTCTGTTGGGTTCTAAAGATCTAGGAGAACAAGATCAGATCAGTCTTGTAGCCTTATGGCACTGATGTGATGTACTTTTTGAGCTTTGAATAGAAATAAAGAAGCCTCACCCACTAATACAAAGGCCCAGAGACATAGGCAAGATTGTCGAACTTCGTTATCACTTCTCTTGTTATGGTTTGTTGTTCTTCATACTTATGTTCAGATCTGTATATTTTTTTATGGTTGTGATATATTCTCATATCTTCTTCCTATTTCATCAAGCTTCCTAAATGGTTAATAATCACATGCATGATAAATCAACCGTAGTCATTTAAAAGATCATTTTTGGATCAAGCGGTATCAAAGCTAGTTGACATTTGGATTTGAGTTTTGCATGTTAACCAGGGAAAGGCTATAGCATGGTGAAGGTGAGCTTGTTGAAGAGAATCCATTAATTGGATTGAGAAAGAGATCTTCTCACATCGAGAAGATGGCATCAGAAGAGGGACTTTCTCAGGATGAGAAAGAGTTTCAAAATAATTTATTTTCCATGTCGGAGATGATGAAAGTTTTGTACGAAGACTACTTGGAACGTAAGAAAACAATTCTGGGTGAATATTCAAAGGGAAAAAATGAAGAGGGAGAGGATCCTCCTCAGATTCCTCCTTTACCTTCATCATCAGCTCCTTCTTCTCCTTCTTCTTCAAGTTCAAGTTCTAAATCCAATGCAAAGAAACATGTTTATAAACATAAGAATGAAATGTCATTGTTAAAACTTGATATCAAATTTGAGTTACTCATATATGATGGTGAAGTTAATGTAGAGAAACTTGACAATTGGGTCAGACAGATGGAGGTCTATTGTAGTGTGCAATAGATCAAGGATGAGGCCACATAAATAAAGTTGGCATCATTGAGACTTGCAGGCACAACTCTCATCTGGTGGAAAAGTAAGTTGCAAAACGGAACACAAAAAGTGGGTAATGTATTTCCATCATGGAAAAGCTTGATTTATGCACTTAGGAAACAATTCTATCCTTTTGGTTATAAATAAAAAGCATTAATTGAATGGAAAGCTTTAAAACTAAGAAAAGGACAAACAATGCAAAAGTATACAGATGGATTTTGAAAAATGGCATTGATGTTAGATATCCCTTTACATACACAAGAAACCCTTATGAAGTATATAGGAGGTTTACCTGTACATATTAGAAATATTGTATTCATGTTTGGACCTACTACCCTTGATGAGGTTTTTGTTTAAGCTACTTATATTGAAGCAGGGAAAGCAGGTGTATCGGGGGAATCTTCTTCAAGTAAAGAGGACAAGAGGAAATGGCATGGAAAAAAGGAAAATCCAGTGACGAGAAAAGAAAAGAGGCCCTCTTGCAAGCATCGCAAGAAAGAGGGGCATGATGAGGATCGTTGTTGGAAGTTGAACCCCGAGAAGAGGCCAAAGTGGTTCAAGGAAAAGAAGGAGAGGAAAACAGTTGCACTGACAACATGACTGGAAAACTTGGGATCATATTCAGGGAATGAATCAAAGGTTTCATTAGTTGGTATGAGAGGTAAAATTGGTGAAGGCATTGATTGTAGAAGTAACTTGTTTCATATAAGGACCATCATGTGACACACTAAGATAGACATATTAATCAACAGTGGATCTGAATCTAATCTAATTTCAGAAGAATTGGTTAAGTAATTGGGGTTAAAAACACAAGTACATCATAAGACTTACACACTTAAATGGATAAGCAATCATCATCAAATGCACATAACAAAGCAGTGCACAATCAAATTTGCAATTTCATCTAAGTATGTGGAAAATGTAACATGTGATGTAGTGTCTTTAAGTGAATGTGGAATGGTTTTAGGTAGTCCATACTTATATGATCGTAAGGCAATCTTCTACAGGACAAAGAATCAATATCAATTAACCAAAGCAGGTCAAGATTATGTGGTTCATGCTCATCATGTTAAGGAAAATAAAACTCTTCAAATAATGGAACAATTACAGAAGGCAGTTCAAGGAAGCAACAAACAAATAATTGTTTCAAATGAAGTAATCGATCTTAAGAAAGAACAGAAGATGATTGTAGAATGGAAAATCAATCACATTTTGCTTCAAGATAAGCTCATGTTGTGCAAATATTACAAGTATATTAGCTCATTTGCAGTCATGTTTTTTATACTATCATTAGTAATGTTATCTACATGGATGATAGTAGCTTCGGTAAAATGTGACAGGGTTCAAATGGATAACAATATGTTGTCAGTTGTCATGATTGTGTTACAGTTGATATTGATGAGACAGGTGCACAGGACATATTTAAGAGACAGAGGACAATTCAGGTGGCCTATCCTGAGCTTGTTGACTAGTCAGTAACCTTTTGGGGAACAAAAGGTCCTTAGTCTGGAGGTGTGATCCAGAATAGGATCCAGGAGGCTTCCCAAGTCAAGAAAAGGCTCAAAAATGAAAATTCTCGGAATCGAATGAAACCAATTCCATTGTGACCGACTCGCCGTGTTGATTCCGACCATATATTTACTTTCTCAAACGGACGTTGTATGCGAGAGTTATCGCACTCTGACCATTTTCCCAAACAACTAAAAAGTCAACAAGTCAACTAGAAAGAGTCAATGATGATGTCAGCATGATGTCATGTTGATGTCATCATGTTGACATCATAAAAGTGACATGTGGCATCACAGCAGCAAGGTGACTAGGCAGTGATAGGGACCAATCCCACTTCACCAAGTGGCACATGGTGGACCAATACAACGTTGACAAGTGGCATCATTGAGGACCAATGAAAGGGTGCCACATGGCCCAGACATGGGCAGCCACGTGGCAACCCATCACTAGTTGAAGGGAAAAATTATTTGGAGCTCATGGGGTTCGACCCCTTGACCTATTGGCCAAACAATACTTTGAGAAAGAGGCAGATTACCATTGTGCCAAAGGTGTTACATGTATAGCCTAAACATTTTAAATTTAAACAACATGATGTATTATATGTGGGGGTGGAAAAGGGTTGGGGATAAACCCCAGCCCACAGAATTGCCTTACCCATAGTACCACATCTACCACCATTCGGGGGCACTCTCCACATAACCACATATGGGCTACCCATTAAAATTGTTGGCGCAATGTTTGGGGGCGCAGGGGCCATGGATAAGGGTGCACCCTCCACCATAAGACTAGTTTAAGACCATAGCCCAGGCGCATTGGAAAAGGGCGTAGTCCTATTGTGGGATGCCACATGACCATAGATCTCGGGGCTAGGGGCCAACGCGCAGCCCTTTGGGTTGGCACTTGGCCATATGGCATCCATGTGACCAAGTTTAAGGGGGGCACGCACATGGATAAAGGGGCTAAGCCCTATATTTAAACAAAAGTGGGTTTTTAAGCTATGGTTTTGGATTTTTATTGATTTTAAGCTTGTTAATGGAGATTTTTGCCCATTATTGGGGGATATTGGGCCCTTTTTTAGGCCAGATCTTTGGAGAAAGTTGGGGAATGATAACAAACCCCATATTTATATAAACTAGGCCTTCTTGAGGCCATGAAGGATAGTCAGAGAAGAGTTATATTGAGGGAAATCCAAGCCAAAGCCATTTTTATGCAAGGAAGTTGTTGAGGAGCACACCTTTATAGGCCATTTCTAGGAGCTCCAATCATCCGTTTTGAGTGTCGTTTCTTTTGTTGGGTTCTAGAGATCTAGGAGAACAAGACTAGATCAGTCTTGTAGCCTTATGGCACTGTTATGATGTACTTATTGTGATTTTAACATAAATAAATAATCCTCACCCACCAAGACAAAGGCCCGGAGACGTAGGCGAGATTGTTGAACTCCGTTATCACTCTTGTTATGGTTTGTTGTTCTTCATGCTTATGTTCAGATCTGTATATTGTTTTATGGTTGTGATATATTATCATATCTTCTTCCTCTTTCATTAGGCTTCCTGAATGGTTAATAATCGCATGCATAATAACTCAACCACGATCATTTAAAAGATCATAGAGGGTCTGTGTTTTACTTCCACCTCATACTTGAGCTTTGGGGGCAAAGGGACCCTGAAATTACTTGCTGAGACAACCAATGAATCTGCCATAGAGTTATACTCTCTTGGAACAAATGAGATATTAAAATCCAAGAAGAAACTATCAACAAGATCCCATACTTCATTTTTGTATGCCCTTAACCTAGGGTGCTTAGCTTGATACAGATTTCTGACCTGATGGATAATTAATTCATCATCTCCAAACACTGCTAGCTCTTCAATTTTCATGTCTTTGGCAGCTCTCAAACCCAAAACAAGAGCCTCGTATTCTGCCACATCGTTTGTTGTTTCAAATTCAATCTTAAAAGATAGAGATGTGGTCTCTTAGGTAGGGGAAATGAAAACTACCCCAGCCCCAACACTTTCCCTAGATGAGGCTCCATCAAAAAACATTTTCCAAACAAAGATATTGGAAGGAGGGTTTTCCCAAGAGGTGATGGACTGCTTTTTGATTTCAATATGTTAAGCCCTAATATTGGCTCATTACCCCTTAATTGGGGCATATTGCATTAGTAATGTTATTTTATTTATGCCGGCTTTATTCCATTAGTTGTAATTATACCTCCTAGTCTCCTATGTATACCAAGGAGACATTTTCATTTGGAATCATCTTGTACTTGAACAATTAAGTGAGTTAAAAGGAGGTTTCCCCCTCAAAGAGGCTTATTATCTGAAATTATCTCTTTTTCAAGGTGTTGAGTACTTTTTCTCAGGTTTTTATATGCTATATTTATATTTGGTTCTTAACATATGGTATCAGAGCTCAAGGTCTTGGGATTTCGTTGCTACAACTGAGACACCTTGGAATTTTCTCTATAACTTGTTTTCTACTATGTAGACGGATCAAGGTACTTTGGGTTAAAATTTCATCTCCTGAGGCCTTATACTTTCGGAGATACAACCTGTACAAGATAGGGTTCTGGAATCATCCTGAAATGAGTCATTGCAGAATTTTCGCTATAAACACTTTTCTGTAATGTTTTGACCCTGAACTTTGGAGGATATTCACATAAATTAGTAAGGTATCTTTGGTAAAAATTTCAACTTCTGGGTCATCTTAAATTTGTAGACCTGTGTAAGATAGGGTATCTGACTAGTCCTATTGACTAGTATCAAGAAGGTGTTCTAGGTAAAACAATCATAACTTTTTCCTAGAGTATCCAAATTGAGTGGGACTGGTTTCATTGGATCATGGACAGTCTATAGTATTTCTTCTATGAGTTTTAGAATTTTGTATCAATTATTTTTTGTGGGGCATGTTATACAAGTAACATATCCTGGAAAGGACAAAAATCGACAAGTTGTGGGGAAATTACCATAAATTCCACTTGGCACATCCAATTTTGATAAGACCTGTGGAATTGCAGAGAATAAATATCAGAGAACTACATAAAAGAAATTTTCATACCCAGAAGGGCCGAAACTTGGGAGATACAACAGAAAAAATATTGTCTAGCAGAACCACCTCAAAATCAAGGTTCAAAAGTGATACTTGGCCAACATCCCACCCAAAAAGGGAACTTCTACACCAAATAAGCCTCCAAACAATCCTACTTGGACTCTTGATGAAGGTGAAGAAATGCTTAGGGACATAAATGATTTACAAAATAAGATAGTAACAAAATATGAACTACAAGAGATGGAAGCTAAGTTGGAGGCAAAGATGGATGGTTTAAAAAGGAGATCATGGAATTATTGAAAAATTTCGTAATAGAGAAGACCCTTGATAGTGAAAATGCATCCCATGAAATTCATGATGAGGACACAAGGAAGGTGAATCCATAATGGAGAAACTCCAACTTTGGGTTGAAGACCAACCACGTTCCTAAGATCGATATGAGGAAGTTTGATGGCAAGGACCCAATCACATGGATACTTCAAATGGAGCAATTTTTTGATCTACATAATGTGCCACATACACAAAAGGTACAAATTGCTTCTTTATATTTATAACCTAATCAATTTGTATGGTATCGATGGCTTTGTTCTCGCAAATCACTCATCACTTGGACAATTTTCATGGAAGAAATAATAGCACACTATGAGGATACAAGGAGCAATACCTTCTTTAGCCAATCGATAAATCTCAAGAAAAATGGTTCAGTTATCGAGCACATTGAGAACTTCCAAAGATTGAATATAAAGGTAACCGATATTCCAGATGAGAACTTGATTGATGTATTCATAGGAACCTTAAAGGATAACATTCAACATGAGGTTCTCCTTTGGGAACCCAAATCATTGGAGAATGCATTTAAGGTGGAAAGAAATGTTGAAAGTAAAAATATGGCTATGGATACTAGAAGGACCAATCCTAACATCTATAGAGAGAACAA
>ML793593.1:1382-27582 GCA_009831015.1 Picea engelmannii
CTCTACAGCGTCTTCCTAAAATACTTTTGGTGCCCGTCTGTTACATTCTTCTTGTACTCATGCCATCTTCATTGCTATACTTGCCACCAATGACAATCATGCACTACCTGTTAAACATTTTCCAACATAACTTCTTCCCACATTTTTGTGCGCCAATCCATTCTTTTTGACATTAGAAGGGATTTTCAATCTCTGTGACTATGACTATTTTGCCTCACTGGTGGTTGGACTTTGATTCAGGTGCTTTTGAATATCTAACAAACTTTTTCATAGAACTACATTTAGCTCTTCTTACTCAGCCTGAGCTCTCATGAGCCTCTCATTTTTTACTTTGAGACTTCTGACAATAGCTACCAGATCTAGAGGAATTTGTCTAGCCCTCTGATCGTCAAATTATTCATCTCTGAAGTGTGAGGTGTCTTCCATCCTGTGTTGCACCATTCACCTCTACTTAATTTTCAATGCGTCCTATGTGCTGAAACATTGAAACATTGTTAGTCAAAGCATCAAAATTTTAAATCGACATCCTTGGAAAAATGATTTTTTTCTTAAAGAGTGATGTGGTCTTGGCGACCCATTCAAACCTAGAGTTTGAACTTTTCTCTCATACCACTTTGTAACCCAACCGAACCCCTAAATCTTCTTAGGCTAGTGGAATGTGTGAATTTCATCTTTCACTTATACTAAGGAATTGGGTTTTATCCTTCTGAGTTTCTATTCATCATGATAATGCATGAGACCTTCTCATATTACAACATCCAACTGTGTTGAATCTCATTCGTTCAACACTCAACTCCTGAAAAAACTACTCCAAGGGTTCACTATGAAGATAATGAACCAAACATTTATGATCATATGCTTGGAGTTCATTCAGTGCCACCAGATCAATAGTCAGCAATGAGTCAAACTTTCTACTAGTCAGAATAGCGGGTTACATGACCCGCATTCCCATCTCGGTTGCATCTCTTTATTGGATCATTCTGATAGATCCAATGATCCACGGGGATGGAAATCAATGGTTCTGATCACATTGGGACCTCGATCTACTCGATGGTTATCACCCCTCTCATTACCTATTTGTCATGTGAATAGGTGGGGCCCTTGATAGATATACAATTACGGTTATTTTGAACACCCAACCCACGAATCAATAGTTCAGATCCACTATGAGACCTCTGCCATCAGAGCACAACCGCTCTGAGTGATCGTAGATCATTCTGATCACTGCCCTCTGATGCGACCATTTCGATGGATCTAATGATCCTCATTGTATCCCATTTGATGGTCAAGATTTCCTCGGGGTCCTATAGTTTCATGGCATTTAACCGACGCCTCTCTCCTTCTAATTCTTCTTTCTCGGAATGAATCATCCCAAATCCAACGACTGTAATTGCATCGGAGTCCTCTCCAATAGATATATAGTCTTTGCATCCTTGGAATCTCTAGCCATTAGACCCCTCCATTGGGCTTCCCTATTGGAGATCCTTCCTATGCTCCCTTTCCATACCTCCTCATATATTCACCTTCTGATAGGATTGATGGTGCAGTTTCGGGCACCTACGACCCATATCTCATCAGATTACCCTTCAATAGATTAACAACCAAAATTTGTTTGGGGTCATCCCACCATAGTCCCATTACAACTTCACGACTTGGACATTTTGATGGCCTTTCCTTCTGATCAATGATCAATATCTTCTTCCTTCGTTGAATCGACGAATGCCGATCTTCTTGATTCAAATATGGGTTTTCATCGTAGTTAAAGGCTAGTCCTAAGGCTTAACATACTAGGGTTTTTTCAATCTTATTCATTAGGGTTCTACCTCACACCCTTGGAATTTCATCTAATCTACAACCAGCTAAGGGAACTCTTACTCCAAAATCCAATTGAAGATTTTGCATCCTATAAACTTTCCATTCAAAAGAAGGGATTCACTGGATTAAATGGTTTCTAGAACTGCACAGGCACTTTCCTAGAAATCTGAGATATTTTTCCCACTCATCCAAATTGGGATTTGTATCTTCAAATATTTCCATTCAAGGGGCTATCAATTTACAAGTATACAACCTGGATTAACTCTTCTCAATCATTCATTCATGGTTAGCAAATTGATAATGAAAGAAAGCTCATTTTAATCCATTTTACTCACGAATTCAACATTATTTCATTTAATCAAATCTTTAACAATCACCATTAATCATGCAATAGACATAAGAAGCTAAAACACTTATCTCTTGAGTGAAAAATTTAACCAGCCAACTAACTTAGGGGAAATGTCTTTCCACCCAACCACTAAAGGACTAGCTTAAAGAACTTCAAAATTAGGAAATGGTTCAAGAAGGTTACTCTCCTTTACTTCCACTCAATAGAAATTTTCCTCTTCCCACTGAACTTAGGACCTCCATGAGTTTATCATGTACCTTCCCAACCGGATTTGATGTGCAGAGAATCCCCTTCTCTGCTACACATTTGGTTTATTTCCATTAAGAACCAATTCTATGAGACAAATCCTAGATTCTTGTTTACCCGTGACTTTCCTTCCATAGTGCTAATGTTTGTTAGGGCTCGATCTTGGAGCCAAGTGAATTTTGCAAAAAGTTATCATGGTTGAAATGTTTTTCATTGGTATTTGATTTCTTTTTGGTCATAGGTTGGTCAAGGCACTTGGCATTGGCTTATAGGTTGAGTCTACATTCTCTATGAGAAGTCGGTGGGAGGATTTTTAAAGTTTTTAAATGCAAAGTTTAATGGAGTCTACATTCTCTATGTATGTATCCTTTGGATACATACATTAAGTTGGGAAGAAAGTTTTTATTTTTAAATTTTATTGTCTTCCCAAAAGGCAAGATGATGGTGAGTAAAAAGAGACGGAAGGTAGAGAGAATAGAGATGAATATGAGAAAAATAAAGAAAAAAAGAGGAGTAAACACGAAAAAGAATAAGGAACAACTGAGAGTAGAGCGCAATACCAACAAGTTGCTGCGCAGAATTGCAGAGACTAAAAAGAATTGGAAATTTGGAAGTGAACGAAGGAAAGACGAAGAAAAAGAAGTAGACAATTCCATCCAGCAATGGGATAGAACTGTAATCGGTAAGAGATCATTGGGTAGAATAGCGTCGATGTTCCAACAGAGATCGACGAAAAGAAGTAGAAAGAGAAGTAAAAACAGAAAAAGATCATCATAGCAGCAAGAGCATGGAACCCAGGTTAAATTAATTACTATATTTGTAAATTTCCCTGCGAATATCGGTAAGAATGGTCGAGGCAGTAGGCACTTTCTATTTAATTTTAAAAACAATGCTTTAGGTTTGGAATTTATTCAGTAGTAGAATCCCATTAAAAATATGAAATTTAATAGAAGTGCTGGTTGTGCCTATTTGAAGTTTCACCGTGTCTGTTTCTAATTTTAAAATTTGTGTGTGCTTCCATTCCATTGTTATGTGCTCTATCTGAAAAAATTGGCAGCCACGGTGGTTTTGGTTGTTTACATGCCTACCTTGGTTGTATTACAGTGGCATCAATTCCATTACACATTTCTATTGCCAATAATAGCGACTTGAATTACATGGTCCAGGTGGTCCAGGTTTGATAGTAACTACAGAAATAGAACTGCTGATCCAATTTATTTTGTGGTCTTTTGTTATTTTTATGCAGTCTTATGCACATGTATGCAGCTATATTAGGAATGTGTATGTATGTATTTTTTCTGTGAACAGATTGTGTAACTCTAACTGTTTGAAAAATGCTAGATATACCAACATACCCATAGAGGTGCAGTAGTACTGTGGAGTACAATGTGTTTGTGAGGAGAGGATGGTTATATGCTTGTGATGGCTATTGTAATTCTCCTTGAATAATAAATAATAAGAATACAGACTATCATTTCCAGTGTTTTTTTCTAGCATTGAATTTCCATATAAGTCATTATGTCAATTGTGTGATTGTTATTGTGCTATGTTTGTTTTAGTGTTCATAGTTTTATGCTTTGTTTTGCTTCCACTGCCTAACAAATAATATTGAGTTTTAATGTTAAAAGATATGAAAAAAAAGAAAAAAAAAAATCCATTGGTACTCAGAGCGAGTGAGTCGAGTTGGATGAGATCTGGCATGTGAGGATGAATTCCTACAAGATCGAAGCGTGGAAACCGGAAGGAGTGATATGGACAGGACGGGCTCTCGGCAATAACAGGTGATCATTGTTGATCAGGCGTTGGGAAGGGAGCAACGCCATTTAATTTGAATTTTCGAATGCGCATAACATAACACTAGCACAGTCACATAACACTAGTTCTATAATATTTGTTTAAAAGGTGAACCTCTTTGGTTAGTAAAAAGATTTTAAGGTAAATATATATTTTAAATATTTTATGGATCAAACCTTTCGGTGTTCAATTTTGAATTTATATTATGTTTTTAAAAAGTACAGTTTTATAAAGTTTGATTTGGGCATTTGTGTTTGTGTTAATGGAGAAAGTGCAAAGTTCTAAATTTGAGGTGGACAAGTTTAATGGAAACAATAACCTTAAGTTATAGAACCTCAAGATGCAGGATCTCCTCAAACAACAAGACAACAATAAGTGTGGTAAAAAATTATTTACTTTGGAGTTGTAAAAACATAGATTTATGTAGATTGAATATGTGGGGGAGCATGTATGTTGGGTTAACCTTGACTCTGTGAAAGAGTTAATGAGTTAAATTTGGTTTTTTAGGTCAAAGCAGGTGGTTTTTCAAGTCCATAGTTTTTGGGTATCCTGTGGTATTGTGTCCATGGATTGAATATAATGAAGCCTATAAAAGGCTTGGTGAAATCCATTGTAAATGCCTGTGAAGGCTTACTTGGTCGGCTTGGTCAGATTTGGTCAAGGTTGTTCGAATGCAAAGTTCTAGGTGGAGTAGTGTGTCCAAGTTAGTAAGGTGGGTTTGTAGAAAGACTGATGTGTTGGCAGGTCAATCAAGTGTTTGAAAATATATGATGAAGGTCAGTTCATATCCTTGGAACTTGGAAAGTATTGCAAGGAAGTTGGGATCGAATAGGCATGCTCAATAATGCCAAGTTGCAACAATAGATGTGGACAAAAGCGGTTGTGCTATCTAGTAACTCGGTCACCATCGGCTGCAAAAGACAAGAAGATTCGAGAAGAGCTATGAACATGTCATCTGGTAATTACTCAAATGTGAAGTTATTCGATTGTGATGCTTATGTTTTTTATCAACACTCTAAGTAGGACCCAGATCAAATAGGTAGATCTTTGATATGGTGATGATGTTAAGGGATGTGGACTGTGGGATCCTACTACCCACAGAATCATCATGGATAGAGATGTAGTGTTTGATGAATCTCCTTTTATAAAAGATAAAAGGTTCAAAGCATGACTCGTAGTAGAAAGGTATTTGGAAGGTATTGATTTCCATGAAAGTTTCTTACCAGTTGTTAAAAGCTTATTTCTATTCATGTTGTGTTAGCACTAGTTGTGTTAGTACAACTAGATGTTAAAATTGTTTTACATGGAGTTTTTTGGATAAGGGGATGTATTTGGAACAACTAGAATGGTTAGTTCAGAATCACAATAGGAGATTTGTTTGCAAACTCAAGAATCATTGTATGGCTTGAATCATGCTAGGAAAATAGTACAAGATGTTTGATTCCTTCATGGTGAGCCAAATTTTACAAGAAGCAAGTATAACCATTGTGTTTATGGTATATTTATTATCTTGGCGGTAAATGTTATGTTTGTAACAAGCACAAGCATGTTTGAAATCAACAGTTTGGCTCAGTTGGTTAGGAAGTTTGTTATGAAGGATCTAGGAGTAGAAAATTAAATATTGGGAATGGAAATACATAGAGACAGGAAGTATGGTAAGCTTGGTTATCACAACAAAAGTATGTAGTGAAGATACTCAGGAAATTTGTATGAATAATGTGAAACCAGTAAAATCCCTTTGGCTTTCCATTGTAAATTCTCTTTAGGTTTATGTCCTAATTGATGAAGAAGAAAAGGGTTATATGTCTCAAGTATTATATGCTAGTAGGAAGTTTGATGATTGTGATGGGGAAATGGTCAACATTTCATATGGAGTTGGTGTTTTCAGTAAACACATCGAAAAACTAGGTAAAGAGTATGGAAATGGGTGCTTCAAACACATAAGCACAAGGATCACTTACAGTGATTGCAGTGATTTAGTCTGTGGTTATGATCCATGAGATTTGGATGAGAGGATATCCAACTCAGGTTATGTCTTGAAAGAATGGAAGGATCTATTGGGTAAGTTTGGAGAGGTACAGGATGTGGTGTTATGTGGTGGTTAAAGTATTGTGCATTTGTCTAACAGTCCATCATATCAAAATTGACAAGTGTATTGGTTTATACGACAAGTTATTGATGGAGGCATAATGGTCCATATTGGAGCGAATCGTGCAGACATGTTCACGTAATAGTATTGTTAGAGAAGTTGTGGAATTGGGATGGTGTTTGGCTTATGTTGGCTTGCAAGAAATGTGATGAATTAATTAAGGGCATGATATATCAGATAAATTGTTGTAAAGTGGAGATTGTTGAAAACATGCCAACGAATTTTCCATGTGGTCACATGCACATGCATGAAACTATATTAGGAATGTGCATGCATGCACTCTTTTTGTGAACATATTGTGTAACTGGTGGATTGAATTATAATCAGTTGGTAGATAATTATTTGAGAAATGTTATATATACGAGCATACCCATAGAGGTGCAGTGCAATCTGTGTAGAGTGTGTGAGAAAGACTCAATACTGTGGAGTACAATGTGTCTATGAGGAGAGGATGGTTGTATGTTTGTGCTCATTATTGTAATTCTCTCTTGAATAATAAGAATACCAACTATCATTTCCCGTGGTTTTTTCCCGCATTAGGTTTCCACATAAATCACTGTGTCAATTGTGTTATTGTTTTTGTGTTATGTTTTCTTTGATATTCACACTTTTATGCTTTGTTTTGCCTCCACTGCCCAACATCGTTCTAGTACGCATTCAAGAAAGTGTGCTTGTTAATGATTTTTGGCATCCATCAATGGATGGTTATGTAAGCTATGACGAATTCACTATTACTTTGACCTCTGGCAAGGATGAACGATACATTGCATTGTAGCCACCTTAACTCCTCAAAAGAAGTGTGTTTTTATCATTAAGAATATTTGTTTATTCCTATGAGGTCACAAGTTCAAATCAAGAGGGGGTGAGAGGGGGACGATATGTATACTTTCATAGACTTTAGCAGTGGTGCACGGGGATCCCTTGTCTCACAAACAAGGGGTCACATACACCAATTTGATGTTTGTCTTAGTCATGACCTTAAAATTAGCTTGGTCGTGACTTTAAACTTAGATTATTATTATTATTATCATTAATTTTTTCTTAAGTAACATTCATTTTTATTATGATGATGATGATAGTGAATATCATCCAGTGAAACCAAATGGTTTATCAGACCTTAAAAATTTAAGAGATTACTTTGATTCCTTTAAAATTGTATTTCTATGCTGAAAAAGCATTGAGAGAAGCATTCCAAGATCACTGTATTTTTGATGAGTTAAGAGGTTAGGAAGGTATTGTGGAAAATATTTTTAAATTGAGATCTAAAATGGGTATATGAAAAGAAATCTAAGAGGGAGAGTTTTTCATCTTATATTCACTTAGTCTCACAAAGATGACACATTCTTTCATCCCACGGTCTTTTGGGAGTTGTCCAACACCCAGTTTCACTACGTAGCTCGTGAGTGTTTGTTCTTCTTTTAGCAATGCTGATTTTCTTCTTTGTACTTTTCAAAACTCAGAGGTAATTTTGATCTTCTACATTAAGGTTGACCACCTCCTTGTACTATCTTAATTTAGTTTTTTCCACTAATTCGTTGTCATTCCACACATTCTCCTTAAATTTATAAGTAATAATATTTGTAATATTATCGATATTTTGCATTATGGTTTCTTATTATATTCTTCAGTGATTTAGCCAAGATTTGACATCTTTATGTCATCCCCGCTTGAGTCGTTGGGGTAGAGTTTGAAGCAATTTTAGTGAGCCTCTTGTCATCCATGTTGTTTATCTTGTTTTTGTATGTTACGTATCTAATATCAATTATGTCAATGGTGTAAAGACTTTCTTCTATGAGGAGGATAAGATAGGGTGTGTTTCCCTTAATTTTAATTTTTTGAGATTATAAGTGATAAAATTCTTTTGGATCTTCTATCTTTTTCCAGGATTCTCTAGATATACTACAACCCTGAACTTCACATCCATATAAGATAACGGCGTGACGAGAGTGTGAAAGAGTAGTTTTTTTTTTTATCCCAAAGCCAAAGGTGTGTATTTGTATGAAGACACTTCCTCCAAACTATTGTTGTCATAAACAAAAGTATCATATCTGACCCTTTTGGATTTAATTATCATAACCTTTGTTTTTTCAGTGTTCATAGTCATGCCCATGCTAGAGAAAAAGTCCTTGAAGATTATTAGTTGCTTACCTAGGTCATAGGGATTCTTAGCCATAAGAACAATATCATCACCATAAAGAAGTAGAATGATGACTATACTCGCCAAAGTAGGGCCAACATAACATACATCCTCCAAAGAATCTTCTAACTTATCAATATAAATGTCTATAAAAACATGGAATAAGGAACAACATTGCTTGACTCCTATATTAAAGTTACTTTCTTACAAACAATCCTCAATAAATAACTATATATATATATATATATATATATAGAGAGAGAGAGAGAGAGAGAGATATAATATGAAAATAGTTAAGAAATAAATGAAAAGAGTGTTTATAAGTAAATGAGATATTGGTATTACATTTAAAAAATAATAATAAAGTATCGATTATGAGACCGGATTCCATGTTTGTCCCATATCTATTAACTACGATTTGGTTTTGAATCTTGACTCTAGAAGGGTGATGACATTAGATAAATGTAAAAAAAATGCCTCAATGAAATTTTATATTTAACGCACACACAAATACCTTTCTCTCATCATTTGAATTTGAATATGGTAATCTACAGTGTTCAACGACTCTTTTAGCTTGTGTTAGAGTCAAAGATTGATTTAAATGTGGTATCAGAGCTTTCACGGGGTTCAACGGCTCTTTTGGTTTGTGAGCTTTCACGGGGTTCAACGGCTCTTTTCGTTTGTGTCGGAGTCAAAGAATGATTTGAATATGGTATCCGATCTTTTACAGAGTTGAACAACTCTTTTGGCTTGTGTGTTGTTCGAAAAAAGTTTAAAACTAAATTGATTAAATTAATGTGGGAGAGTTCGCGGACGCTTGTGTGGGAGTGCAATAAAATTTAATAAATAAGTTGATTTAATTTTTTTTTGGTAAGTTAAGAAAATTTTAGATTATGAAATTTATTTTTGAAAAGAATTTTTAAATATATAAATAAACAAAATAAAATTTTAAATTTTAAATTTTTTTTATTGAATAGATATATATTTTTCAATTTATATTTTTAAAATTATGAAAAAATTAAGATTAAAATTTTAAATAAAAAATTGTTTTAAAACAATATTTATTTGGTAAGAACTTTTTTTGCTTAAACATGTTTAAATGAATAATTTTTTAGCTAATATATTAAACAAAGAAAGAATAATAAATCATACAAATAATTATAAATCATTAATGTAGATCATTGATAAAAGTTGAAGATGAAAATGTAAAAAATGTATTTTTAAAATATCTATGCTTAAGTATAACAATGTTGTTATTACATTTAAAAAAATAATTTCAAATACATGAGACTATGTTATATCTTTATTGGTAAGAAAAGAAGATAGAGCTAGATGAACATTCTATTTAATGAACAAATAAAAACAAGAATGAATTGTGTTTAAATAACACATAATAGAAGAAAAATAATTTGCTACAATTGTTGTAAGCCAAGGATATAGCTTGAAAGTATAAGACTAAAACAAAAATGGATTGTGTTTAAATAAGATATGAAAGGATATTATAACATTACTAGTAAGAAAAGAAGATAGAGCTAGATGAACATTCTATTTAATGAATAAATAAAGACAATAATGGATTGTGTTTAAATAACACATAATAGAAGAAAAATAATTTCCTACAATTGTTGTAAGCAAGGATATAGCTTGAAAGTATAAGACTACTACCTCAAATATTTTTAATGGTATAAATTTTTTGAAAAGTGTGACATACAATGTGGTGTTGTGACAAATGACACTAATGGTGTAAGTGAGTTTATGTTCTGAACAAGTTTTGGATGCTTGAAAGGGAGATAGAAGAATGAGAGATTTTTGATAACCTTCTATTTTGGGAATTGCAGTGATTTTTAGATGGATGCTTGTGAACCAATTTTGACAATATCAAAGTTTTGGGAATTGGGGTGATTTTTAGATGGATGCTTGTGAACCAATTTTGAGAGCATCGGAATTGAGATCCATATGCACACAAGACGAGAGAAGCATAAACTAGTTTTCAAGTTTTCATTAAAAGTTTTAACATAATCCTATTTCGATCTTGGTTGAGAAGAGGAGCATTAGTTTGTTCCAATTTTTTGGTTGTCTTTTGAATTTCTATATCAAGATGGAGTGAAATTTTAATATAATATTTTTTGTTTGTTAAGGGAGTATGTTAAAATATAACATTCAAATAATTGTATGTATTACATGTGTTAGACTATGTTTGAACATGTGTAAGTATAATGATAGTTAGAGGTCAATTATGTAATTATGTTAGTTAAACTTATGAACAATTTATATAATTATATGGTATGTAATGTATATTTTTCTCTTTGCTAATAAAGATTATTTTTACATAAGCTTCTCTTGATTTAAACATTGGACTTGAAATTTAATAAGGTGACTAATAATATTTGTCAAAAATTTGCATAAAAAAGTCTTAATTTAATCCTCTTTTATTCCTTATGAAATGTGGCAATGAGAGTTAACCTACTTTTACTTCTTATGGAATGTCATAACGTGACATATCTCTTTTATTCTTTGATGATTTTAAATGGATCTGAACTAGTGAAATGTTGTAAATGTTGTAAATTAATCCTCTTTTATTCCTTATGAAATGTGGCAATGAGAGGTAACCTACTTTTACTTCTTATGGAATGTCATAACTGGGCATCTCTCTTTTATTCTTTGATAATTCTAAATGAATCTGAACTAGTGAAATGTTGTAAGACTAGATATCTACAAATTAATTTGGTAATTAATGAAAGATAATAAACTGTGTAAAATATAATGCAATGTAAAGTGAAATAAAACAAAGAAAAAAAATTAATAAATAATAAATAAAATCGGAGAGACTAGCATGAGAAATGGAAAATGAAATGAGAAATGGGAAATGAAATGATACAGGAGCATCCTAGTTTCCAACTCATCGAGGTTTTGGAAGGAAAACCTCCAAAAGGGGTCTTGGCAATTGATGAGGAATCTTCATTCCTTAGAAAAACAAATTGCATTTTCTAAATTGATAAATAAGTTCTAGAGAGGATGAGTCATAAGTCTAAAAGGGTTGAATAGATAGAGTTAGTTGTAAAGGAATCTGTTTTGTCATATGCTTGAGCGATTTTAGGGATGAATCATAACTAGCACAGTCATATATAATTTATGACTGATAAACGCCGAAAGATTATATAGTTTTTCTCCTGCGTCTGCCAAGGTTTCAGGTTAATTGCATTGAGTACGCCGCATCCAACCCTTTCTGTAAGCTATGGAAATGGCAGTGAAATGATCAGAATTTTTCTGGCATTTCCATAGAATGATCATTTAGCTGCCATTTCCATAGCTTACAGAGAGGATTGGATGCCGCGTACTCAATGCAATTAACCTGAAACCTTGGCAGACGCAGAGAGAAATTATATAGTCTTTCGGGGCTTATCAGTCATATATATATATGTGACTGTGCTAGAAATGAAAAACAGTTTTACCTAACACATAGAAATGACAACAATATGCTTCAATAAATCAGAAGTATTGCAACCTAGTCTCGTTGAAATCAGTTGTTGGGGGAAAGCAACAGAATCAATAAGAAATGAAAATTTAAACTTCATCACAGATTTCAAAAGTCTTTGGTTTTACCATTTTCACCCGCAGATACAAAAATTCTTTCTCTTCCATCAATTGCATTCGTTGCATACAAGAGTTCACTTGCAATGACGAGAATGATTGCGATAATTAAAATTCTTACTCAACTACATTTACTGCTAAAATTAATTGTAAATTTAATTCTTCAGCTTTGCATTGCCAAGTAGATAGGTAGTTGATTCACGGTCTTTGAGCATTACAAAGGAAACGGTCCCGGAGAAGCTACCGGGTGCAACGTATCTGATAAACGCCGATACAAAAGAGCTTACGCTTACGCGCTTCACCTTCATACCACACCGACGCTCTTCACCTTCATAAAAACGTGGCCACTACCCGTTACAAAATAAGGCGGCTAGGTCACAACTGTTGTAATATGAAACGTTTGAGGTTGATAAATGGAACGCGTGGGTACGGTCAGAAGCAGAACGTGGCAATTACATATCCTTACAGTAATTTTTTAACGTGATTCGGTAAATGTTAAAAAGTAAACATGTTAACGGATGTCTTGATAAATGAAAGAAAGTTATGAACAATAAATCCGACCCATTGATTTTGGAGGACGACTAAGAATATGCCAACATCTTCAATGCATAGCCATCAAATTAGGGTTTAAGATTAAATAAGGTTACAAGATCATTAATTGTGCCCATTGTCAATAGGTATAAGCCTTCGACTTAAAAATCCGACCCATTGATTTTGGAGGACGACTAAAAATATGCCAACATCTTCAATGCATAGCCATCAGATTAGGGTTTAAGATTAAATAAGGTTACAAGATCATTAATTGTGCCCATTATCAATAGGTATACGCCTTCGGCGTAATAAGATATTAGGATCGTTAGCAAGTTCTTGGACCTAAAACAAATCTGTTATATTTCTAAAGTGATATTTATCCATTGTAAGCCTATGGGCAAAGGGAGAGAGGCATAGGAAGCAGGAGTTCATGTGAGAGGAGAAAGAGAGGTCAGGGCCGTGTACGCCCATATATGTATTATTGTGAATATCTCTGTCCCTGTGATGAATGTCCCTGCATGAGTGTAAATGGAAAACTGACTGAGCATATGATTGCTTATTATGGCAATGGTGTGTAATTCCTATAATTGAATATGAGCATAGGAGTTTGATAGTTGGGTGATTTTCCAGCAGTTAGTAGCTACAGTAATATGTGATTCATGTGAAGAGGTTTAAAAAAAACATGTTGAGAAAATCGAATTATAGATTCAATTTAGGGAAAGATGGTCAAAGGGTGCGTTGGAGAATGACATCGAAACTAAACCAAGTTTCTCTGCGTTTTATTGGTTAAAAAATTGTTCTAAGGTTGGACTCGATGTCGTGAATCGGGTTCTTTATATTGTAATTACGTTGGCTTGAACCTAATCTGTGTTGGGAAATATGGTGGAGTATTGGCAATGGACAGTGAACCTAACAAACGAATCGTGACAAAGGAGTGGACAAACAGTTGGTGAGAAATCGCCATTAATGTATAAACGAACAAGAACGATGTTGAAGTGATCGTTGGTTGGGATAGGAACCAAAACCTCTGTTCATTGGAATCATTAGAGAAAGTTATGCATCGTTGATGAGGATGCGTTGGAGAATGTGTTGAAAGGTAAGTGGCTCTGAGTTCTATTTTATTATTTCATAGAAAGTTGAATGTTGGGCATGGATATGTGGAGGCGTTGCAAGAGGGATTCGATTCTTTGATAAATAAACCCATTTTGATACCAAATTGTGATGCAAATAGCTCTCACGAGACATAGTATTTGATTTTGTGAATTTAATAAACAATTTCTTTGTTTAATGATTGATATGGAGTATTATTAGTTATATCAAGCTTGGAATACACAGAAACGTATGATAATAGCGATCTAGTGAAGATTCGTCCAGATTGATGATGGCAAGTGCACCCAGCCTGTGATTAATCAAAAAATTGTGCAATCTTAAATGCATGGTTAGTAAATATGTAGAATGGTTTGTTTGGTGATGTGCCCATTATACGATACATTCAATGTGTGAATTGTATCCAGCCCCTGGTGAGAACAATATATCTGTACACTGAGATTTATATCATATTTTAAGATGGATAAGTAAATGGTATTCGTCTTTATAAATTTGTGGACGTGGACCTGCAATATGCAAGTGTAGAAATAGAGTGGAGTTAATGTGCGCAGGATGATGTTGTAAATGTTGGACCATCGATTGTCACAGAGGTAACACTAGTGATTAGACAATCGAGAATTTGAGGAATGGAGATACAGTAGTAATTTGCATATGAAGCTCATGCTTGGTAATGTTGTTGAATTCCGGTAGAACTTTGAGGTTATAGTGGTCACTATTGGATTCCTATAATGGATATGTAGATCTGGTTATAAATAGATATACCAATCTGAAACATAGGATTGCTTAAAGGTAAGAGAAATTTGGTTTGTAGCTAGAGTTTGTTAAATCCTGTAAACATACCTTTATGAGGTTCAAATATTTATAGGTCAATGAATCTAAGTATATTCATAGAATGAAATAGAATGATGAACTTGTGAAAGTATCTACAATGAGGAAATAAGAGAATACAATTTTGTGCTAAATTGCAGTGAGATAGGGAGAAGCACAGATTAATGAAATTGAATCTGCATTGCCTGAGATAAGAATATATCTATGGTTTAAGTTTTTCATTAAGTGGAATCAGAGCGCAGTAATTCTCCTAGATTAAGGAGGAAGTACTCTTTGAAAGAGTAGGTTAGGATTTAAGAATTCTGACCAGTGAAGAAGAAGGAAGACATGCAGAGAACCTGTGAGGTTCTGCTACAAAAGTTTTGCAGGAAGACAATTCGAGCTAAAGACACAGAGTTAGAGAAATTGTTTGGAGATTGGTAAGTAAGTAAATAGTATTTGTATTTTGAAATTGCTAATTGTGTAGGTAGAAACAACAGATAAGATATTTTGGCAAAAGATTACAGCTTGAAAGTTGTAATAGAGGGAGCAAGGAATCTCTCAAGTGAAAGAGGAACTATGGCAAGGAACCATCACAGCAAAGGAGAGCTATGATTAAAGTAGAGCTATGATCGCTTTCAATTGGAATTGGAAGTAAGGAGGACACGTGCAGTTCTCAGAAGAAATTGTGAGTATAGGTGCAGAATCCTAGAGGGAGCATAGATATGCTCAGGAGGTTCTAGTGGATAGAACCAGAAGAATGCCAAAAGGTCAGGATCAGGGAAAGCTTGATGAGGTATTAGGTAGAAGGTGTCTAGGTTTGCTACAGAGGCTTAGTTGTAGCTCACATATTAGAAAAAGAAAGCTCACAAAGGGAGAAGGAAGATGACTACTGATGGTTATGATAAAGGTGCAAGTGTAAGCCACAAAAAGTTGAGTGATGAGATATTTGAAAGGGAGATAGTTGAGATGAAGGTACAACTTAGTGTACTAATGGAACTGCTACATGAAAGTGATGAAGACTAGATATGCAAATGGATTCTGCAAAAGAAGGTGAAATGGCATATGTATCAGGTAAAGTTGAAGCACAGGTTGAGTGTTCAATTGAGGAATGAAGAACTCCGGGAAGATAAGATGAGAGTTCACTATTGTGAACCTGAACAAGGATCAATCCTTGGAGAAGAGAACGAAGAGGATGATGGTGGTAATGAGGAACAATATAAGGATCTTGTAGAAAGTTTGGAAAGTATGGTTCAATGCAAAGAAGAGATGCTTGAAGCATTAAATGAGATAAAGTTTTTTCAAACTGACTGTTTATTTGAGCATGTGTTCTCAAGATTTGCAACTATGGGAAGTCATTTGAAGCTATCATAAAGATAAAGGAAGATGATACAACATCGTCTCATAAAATTTATGCGGATACAGGAGATGGAGAAGTACCTCATGCAAGCATACTCAAAGAAATTCCAACAAATGGAATGATGGATGACAATCTCATGGCAGAAGAAAGGGAAATAGACTCCGAGGAAGAAATGTAGCTCTTAGAGGAATGGTTGGCAAAGGACACAGTTGAGGAATACTGCACATAGTTAACAAATTCATTTCAAGTTAATTTAACTCAACATGCAAATTTACCACTGGAAGACGAGAGAGTTGTCTTGAAAGACACTAAGGTGAATGGAGCTACAAGGTATAATCAACAGGTTGTAAAGGAGGTATTTAGCCTGGAAAATTAAAGATAACAACAACTTCAGAACAACAACATAAATGGATGAATGAACAACTGCAACATAAGGTTTGGGATCCTCGAGGATGCAACAATTAATGGCACATGACCAGGAGGTCATGAAAGTTTCTACTTTGGGAGTGTGATGCAGGAAGCATCCTAGTATCCAAATCATTAAGCTTTTGGAAGGAAAAGCTCCAAAAGGGGTCTAAGAAATTGATGAGGAATCTTATTTCCTTAATGAAAATAATTGTGTTTTCTAAGTTGATAAATAAATTCTAGAAAGGATAAGTTATCAGTCTGATGAGGAATCTTAATTGCTTAATGAAAATAATTGTGTTTCCTAAGTTGATAAATAAGTTCTAGAAAGGATAAGTCATAAGTCTAAAAGGGTTGAATAGATAGAGAAGTCTAAAAGGGTTGAATAGATAGAGTTAGTTGTAAACGAATCTGTCTTGTCATAGGCTTGAGAGATTTTAGGGATGATTCATAGTAATATCTTAGCATCAGTTAGCAAATTTTTGGGCATAAAAATATCCGTTCTTTTTCTAAAGTGGTATTTAGCCATTGTAAGCCTACGGGAAAAGGGAGAGAGGGATAGAGTAAGGGAAAGAGGAATAGAGTAAGGCATAGGAAGAGGGATGAGTTTTTGTGAGAGGAGAAAGAGGCCAGGGATGTGTACGCTCGTATTGTGCATCAGGGCAAGAAATTATGCTGAAAGCATTTTTTAAATGCATATATTATTGTCAATATCTTTTTCTATTGTGATGAATGTCTCGGCATGAGTGTAAATGGAAAACTGACTAATCATATGATTGTTTACTCTGGAAATTGTGTGTAATTTTTGTAATAAAATATGAGCGTAGGGGTTTGATAGTTTGGTGATTTTTTTAGTAGCCAGTAGCTATAGGAATATGTGATTGATTACTGTGAAGAAGTTTTAAAAAAAAACAGAAGAAGTTTTAAAAAAAAAACATGTTGAGAAAATTAAATTGTGGATTTAATTTAGGGAAAGATTGTTAAAGGTTGTGTTGGAGAATGAAATCGAAACCAAACCAAGTTTAAGTCTGTTTAAGTAATATTATCATGTATTCTGTTGTAACGATATTTATGTTAATTTTGTTTAAGTTTTTATGATGGCAGTAACTCTATGTTAAATGAGTTAATTTGATTGAATATGCATGTTATATATAAATTTATGGGAATGTTTTATATGAGAGCTTTAAAGACTAAGTTAAGGTTGTGTTGATAACGTTGCCAGGCTTGTTGGTGGCTGTAGACGTTACAAATTGTATTGGTTAAAACACTGTTGGGAGGTTGGACTTGATGTGGTGAATCGATAAATTATGGATTTAATTTAGGAAAAGATTGTTAAAGGTTGTGTTGGAGAATGAAATCGAAACCATACCAAGTTTAAGTCTGTTTAAGTAATATTATCATGTTTAAGTAATATTATCATATATTCTGTTGCAACTATATTTATTGTTAATTCTGTTTAAGTCTGTATGATGGCAGTAACTCTATGTTAAATGAGTTAATTTGATTTAATATGCATGTTATATATAAATTTATGGGAATGTTCCATATGAGAGCGTGTTGATTACGTTGCCAGGCCTGTTGGTGGCTGTAGACGTTACAAATTGTATTGGTTAAAACACTGTTGGAAGGTTGGACTCGATGTGGTGAATCGATTTATTTATATTGTAATTACGTTGGCTTGAACCTACTCTGCGTTGAGCAATGTGGTGGAGTATTGGCAATGGACAGTGAACCCAACAAACAAATAGTGACAAAGGAGTGTACAAACCCTTTGTGAGAAATTGCCATTATTGTATAAACGAACCAGAATGTTCTTGAAGTGATCGTTGGTTAGGATATGAACCAAAACCTCTGTTCATTGGAATCATTACAGAAACCTATGCATTGTTGATGAGGATCCATTGGAGAATGTGTTGAAAAGTAATTGGATCTGACTTCTACTTTATTGTTTCACAGAATGTTGAACGTTGGGAATGGATATGTGGAGGCGTTGCAAGAGGGATTTGGTTCTTTGAGACCAAGTTGTGATGCAAATAGCTCTCCCGGGATAGACTATTTTCTTTTGTGAATTTAATAAACAGTTTCTTTGTTTATTGATCGATATGGAGTATTATTAGTTATATCAAGCTTGAAATACATAGAAACCTACGATGAATAGTGAGCTAGTGAAGATTCGTCCCGATTGATGATGTTAAGTGCGCCCAGCGTATGATCAATCAAAAATTTTTGCAATCTTAAACACATGGTTAGTAAATCTGTAGAATGGTTTGTTTGGTGATGCACCCAGTATACGATACATTCAATGTGTGAATTGTATCTAGCCCCTGGTGAGAACAATATATCTGTACACTCGTATTTAGATCAGATGTTAGGATGGATAAGTAAATGGTATGCATGTTTATAAATTTGTGGATGTAATGTGCCCAGGTTGATGTTGTAAATGTTGGACCATAGATTGTCACAGAGGTAACACTAGTAATTAGACAATCGAGAATTTGAGGAATGGAGCTCCAGTAGTAATCTGGAAATGAACCTCATGTTTGGTAATGTTGTTGAACTCTGGTGGCACTTTTAGGTTATGGCGGCCACTATTGGATTCCTCTAATGGTTATGTAGATCTGGTTATAAATACATATACCAATATGAAACAGAGGATTGCTTCAACGTAAGAGAAATATGGTTTGTAGCTACAATTTTTTAAATATATGGGTCAATGAATCTAAGTATACTCATAAAATGAAATATAATGATGAACCTGTGAAAGTATCTACAATGAGGAAATAAGAGAATACAGGTTTGTGCTAAACTGCAGTGAGATAAGGAGAACCACAGATTAATGAAATTGTAGTGAGATAAGGAGAAACAGAGATTAATGAAATTGAATCTACAGTGGCTGACATAAGAATTGAATTTTCCTATTGACCATCCATTACCCCAACTCTCTCTATTTCTTCATATAATAAAAAAATGAGAGACTTATAATCCACTCAGTTTACCAACCTGAATACTCTGTAGAATTCAACTTCTAGTCTTTGTCTCAGTCTTGTATAGAGATTTCAATCTTCAGAATTCCGTGCTATTGGTATCACCTGCACACATAGAACGACTACCAACACAATCTGCACACGTAGAACGACTACCAACACAATAACAATCACAATCAGGTTAATAAAAATCAATACCTCAATCTTACCCTGTCACTAAGAAATCTATATAGCCTACTTTGAAAAGGTAGACAAGTAAGAATGCGGCTTGAGGAGTCTTGTACTCTATTTAGGTTGTATTATATATTATTTGTGAATTTCTCTTATATATCTTGAGAACTCTCTCTGACATATCTACTTTCCCTTGTATTTAGATGCATCATTAATGGACTGTAAAGAGTGGATGTTTAATCCTCTATTCATGCCTAGAATCGGCGGAAAACCTTCCATAAAAGTGAAAAAAAAAAAAACACTTTTAATATTTCCTCATAAACCATGGTATGCATCTTTACGTATAGATTATTTTTAATGTGTATCACATTATGAATACTATGCACCAACTCTTCCTATACTTTCACTCTTAAAAGGGATCTAGGGATCTTGGTTGGCTAAGAGAGGAGAGGAAGCATAGTTGAGCTATGATATGGATTTTTTGTGGAGTTTAACTTCTTGTCTGTGTCTCAGTATTGTCTAGAGATTTCAGTCTTCATAAAATTCAAGAACCTACTTTTACTTTGTCACTGAGAACTTTGTATAACCTTTTGTTGAAAGGTAGAAGCCAAGTAAGAATGTGCAGGATTCAAGAGTATTGTAGTCTATTCAGGTTGTATGATATATTATTTGTGAATTTCTCTCAAATATCTTGAAAAGTCTCTCTAATATATCTACTTTCCCTTGTCTGGATTGTAAAGAGTAGATGTTGAATCCTCTATTCATTCTTCCTAATACTTTCTCCCATAAAACTTTCCATAAAAAAAAATTAATATGCCCTCATAAACCCTAGAGTTCTTATTTAACTAGAGATGCTTTCTACTAATATGTACCACATTTTGAATATTCTACCTAATGTATCCATGGAGGAACGATCATCAAGGTAAATAAAGACAACAAAAAATATCCATGGAGGTGGTAATAGGAAACATATGACATATAACCGACCCAGATTTAACCTTGGAGAGAAACAAGGAACCTCACATTTTTATTCTAAAGTTATAAAGAAGCACCACGACACCTAATGTATCCATGCAGGAAAGATCATCAAGGTAAATAAAGACAACACAAAATATCCATGGAGGTGGTAATAGGAAACATATGGCACATAACCAACCCAGATTTAACCTAGGAGAGAAACAAGGAACCTCACATTTTTATTCTAAAGTTATAAAGAAGCTTCTTGGATAAATTTTCAAAATACTTTCAAAATAGCACTTGGTTTACATGCAGTAGAAAATCATCCCCTCAAAAACATCTCACAAGGCAAGCAATAAATGTCACAATAAGTTATCACATAAGGAACTGCAAGGATTACAATCCAAATGGGAAGTCCAACTTCCAATGTTTGCTCAGTTCTCATTTTGACAATCTATAGTTACAATGTAACTTATGACTCTCAATGCCTCCTCTCTTCTCTTGGAAAACCAAAATCCCCTTTGAGAGAAAAAATATAGGAAGAAATCGGGAGAGATGGGGCATAATCTTCATAAGGTGGTACATATTATAAATCATATATGATTAAAGAAGCAACAATAGAAGACACTTTGCTAATTAGTTTAGATATTAAGATGCATGGTAGAGAGTTAAGACCAGTATTGGATATTATGGGAAATATGGGAAACACGGACTATTGCAATCCTTGCATTTACATATGTTGTAGCTTATTGTAACATTATTGTAGGGATTATGAGATATTTTTGTGGAGATGATTTTCTTCTCCCTATAAACCGATTGTGATTGTGAAAATAAATTTAAAAAATTCTCCAAGCAACTGATTTAGAACATTACAATAAAAATTCTTTGGGGTTCCATGTTTCTCTTTAAGGTTGGGTTTGTGTCGGTTATATTTTAAATGTCTCCTCTTCCCACCTCCATGGATATTTTGTGATGTATTTATTTACCTTGATGAGCTTTCTTGCATTGATGCATTATACGTTGGCCTGACATGATATTCAAAATGTAGTACATATTAGAAAGAATCTTTGGTTAAATATGCATTCTAGGGTTTATGAGTGCATATTATTTTTTTTTTATGGAATTGTTTTTGGGACAAAAGATTGTGAGGCCTGAAAAATTGATTTGATGTCTACTCTATATAATCCATCAATGATGAACCTAACGAAAAAGGAAATTATATATGTTAGGGAGACTTCTCAAGATATCTGAGAGTAATTCAAAAATAATATATCATACAACCAAAATAGATAAGACTCCTAAACCCACATTATTACTTGGCCTCTACCTTTCTAAAGAAAGCTATACATAATTCTCAGTGACAGAGTAAGAATAGGATCTTGATTTTTATTGGCATGATTGCTATTATGTTGTTAATAGTTTTATGTGTGCAATTTACACCCAAGAACAAGTCATTCTAAATATGGAAATATTTTTACAAGACTAAGATAAAGACAAACAGTTAAATTATGTAGAAGATCCAATCTAGTGAAGCAAGTAGGCTATAAGTCCCTCATTGTTGGATCATATTGGTATCATAGTAGTTGAATACTTGACCATAATGCAACTTCCATAACATTGAAGAGATCATAGAATCACCATGTAAAAGAAACCGAAGAATGATTGAAATAATTAAGGACCATCAATCCCCAGCTTCAAGAAGAGAACTAACACATGAATGAATATATCCAAAGGTTTAACTAGAGTGTGGTAGAAATGAAGAAGAACATTGAGACCTGTTCCAAACTATTTTATTTTCTAAAGAAACAATGTGATAAATTCCAAGACTCCCTCACTATAATCATGGCATATTGGGATAAGCACAAAGTTCTTCTTGCAAACTTAGAAGAGAAGGTCATTTAGTTGGATAGATGGAAAGACTATAGGTTCACTCAGATGATGAATCAACTACAACAATAGTTTCTAAATAAGGAGGCCTTGGAAAAGCCACAAGAAGTTTTCCAAGAGAATCAGGAAGCAAGACAACTCTCCATTATTACTACGAAAGCGATCACCATGACAGAGACAGTTTTGGTAAGTTCGCATTCCTTGGAATTTTCTAAAAAAACCCTAGGTGATTTTGAAAATCATAACATAGGAATTAGTTCCAAACTAATAATTCATATGGGATATTATGCAAAATGGATAGGATAGAATACAAGCCATCCTAATCCCCATTGTAGTTGCACCAAGGGACAATAATGAAGGAATAGGTTTCAATGGTATAGAGGAAAATCCCATTACTAGGAAGACCACTTTTGTGAAGGTGAAATACATGACAGAGTTGGCCTTCTCATCAAAGTAAAGAGAAAAATTACATGAAGGTGGAATCTCACTACCACCTTATCCTTCTTGTGGAAAACTTAAAAAGGGGAGTGATAAGAAGATCTCAAAGCCTCACCCCACACCATCACTTAGAATAACTAGCAAGCTAATCAATCGGGAAAAGAAGAAGAAGAATACCAAGATGCCTACATCAAATAGGGCATCCCTTGTTTCTCATTTTTGTAATAATAAAGGACAAGATGTTGTTAGTTGTTGGTACTTAAAGGCATGCTCATTTTATGGGAAGAAAGGCCGTTAGGTTGCATCTTGCTAGGAGAAGCAATTCATGGGCTAAAAATTTTGGAATATTCACCAATACTGAGAGGGGGGCTGAATAAGTATTGAGCACTTTCTAAAATTGTTAACCGTAAGCACATCATGTAAACATTAAAAATTAAAAATACTATTCATCATCACAAAAACCATACACATAACACAATGATTTTTACATGGAAACCAAAACGAGAGAAAACCACAGAATGTTCTTCTTATATCATGTTATGATTACATTCATGGTAGCCACCAACTTCCAAGATTCTCCAACACCAACTGTAAGGAGGCATTGACCCCCTAATTTAAAGGCACCAACTTGAAGGAAGCCCCAACTCCCTGATTTAACAACACTGATTGGAAGGAGGCACCAACCCCCTAGCTTTACCAACTCCAACAATAAGGAAGCACTAACTCCCTAAAATACAAGAACTAACCTACTGAATGAAGACACCAATATTCCCTATCACCATCCTGCCACCTTAAGACGTTTGTCTTTCATTCTTTTTGCTACTCTTCTCACCTTCATTCTCATGAAATTAGACTCTTTGTTACATATATTCACAACTTCACTTGTAAAACTTCACAAGATTGTGGATATTTATATGAAATAAACACCCAAGTATTTGTCGACATATCCAAAGAAGATGGGGTCAAATCTAGATCTCCACAAAACCAAGATGCACCATCCTATCCAAAACCCCTTCTTTTTTGTGCTTGATTTGTTCAAATAATAAACTCGACGTACAATTACCATTCGATTTGTTCCAAGATTCAATCTCGCCCATCGATTTTCTTCAGTATCACACAATACACCCTTAGTGCTCAACAACCTTCCAATATGTCCTTGATTTGATCTTGACCATTGATCTTCTTAACTATCTTCAAGAACAAACTATGCAATCATGAAGCGCAACCGTCATGTATTCTTCTCAAATCAATCGTGGTCATTTATTTGTTCTCTACCCATCAAAATATGCAATGCAACCACAATGCACAACATTCTTCTGATCAATCTTAGAATTGATCTTGACCATTGATCTGTCTTCTACCAATGCTTAGACAAATTTTCTAAGTCTCACGCTGGGATCATCGATCTAAGCCACATTTCTTCACATCTCCGTGGCCTCCAAATTGTAGCCTCAAGTTTCGTCGCACACATTGTGCACGCACACTTAGACACATTTCCAAACATTTCACTATGAATCTTATGGATCATCTGATCTATGACACGTGGCTATTTTTTGGGCCGTCGGATCTTCTAACACATGGCTACCTCCTGGGTCATCATACCTCTTACCTTATGGGCCATCCAATCTATGACACATGGAAACCTACTAAGCCATCAGATCTCTCACCCTCTAGTTCATCCGATCTCCCATTCTTGGTACTTAGTCATTTCATACTTAGCTAGTTCTTCAAGATATTATCGTGCTCACTATCTCCACGAAGTCTCAACACTTGGTCATTTTTAGATACTTCTCTTTCCATCCAATTCTTGGTACTTAGTTGTTTTCCTTTCGAGATTTTATGTTCCATACTTAGTATTTTAATTTCAACTACAGAATTGGGGTTTGTCGCACTACTTCAAAAATTTCTCTCTTGTCTGTCTCTCTGTCCGCCATTCTACACTTAGTCATATTTCAATATTTCACCATGGGACACAGGACTATATAATTTCCTTGATTCTTTTGGTTGTGTCCGTCTATCCATCCACCATCCAACACTTAGTCATTTTTCCAAGATTTCACCATTGGTCCACGGGGCCGCGGGATTATTTATTTTCTTTTCACATACTTTTGATTCTCCACTTCTCTGCAACGTCTCAGGACTTAGTCATTTTTTAATCTCCCACTATGGGCCTCAAACATTTATTTATATACTCTTGATGCTCCACCGCTTCATTATATCTATGATATATTCATATTGAGTTGCTTCTCGAGATATTTGGCCTCAAACAATTCCAACTTCCTAGATCACATGTAGCCTTGAATTTGTTACATACAACACGCTGCCAATCATAGACTCATACAATTTTTTATCTTCTTCCATGAATTCACCATATTTGTTGAGCTTGCATCTTGTGGTCATAGGAGTCCTAATTGGTTTGAAATCCTCCATTTTGAACTTCTTGAGCATCTCCTTAATGTACATCATTTGAGATATCAAGATACCTTCGTTTGAGTGAGGGATATGTAGTCCTAAGAAGAATGATAGCTCTCCTAGAATTAACATTTCAAATTCACTTTGCATCTCTTCAACAAATTTTTTTGTTAGCTTGTCAACATTACTTCCAATATTATATCATCCACATAGACAACAATTATTATCATGTATTTTTCCTCCCTTTTGATGTAGAAGATGTTGTCAACCCCTCTTTTGAATACTTGATGTTGCATATACCTATCTAGTCTAGAGTACCAAGCTCTAGGGGCATGCTTTAGGCCATAGAGGGTATTTTTGAGTTTACACATAATCTCCATGTTTTGACAGTTGAAATCCTTTAGGTTGTTCAATGTACACTTCATCCTCTAAATTTCCATTCACAAATTTTGATTTAACATCCATTTGATAAATTTTGAAGTTCTTGTAGCAAGCAAATGCCAAAAACATTTTGATTTCTTCCAATCTTGCTACAAGAGAAAAATTTTCTTCAAAATCAACTCCTTCAATTTGAGCATGATATCCATTTCATACTAATCTTGTTTTGTTTCTTACTACCTATCTATTTTCATTTTGTTTATTCTTGAAAACTCATTTAGTGCCTAATACATTTTTATCCTTGGGTCTCGGAGCAAGATCCCAGTTTTGATTATTTTCAATTTCATCCAATTCATCATTCATGGCATTGATCCAATGTTCATCTTGGTTGGATTCTTAAAATTTATGAGGCTCTATTATAGATAGTAAAGAAAAGTTGACTTGATTGTTTATTCTTCTCCTTGTTTAGGGTCATGAACTCCTATCTCCAATAATTTGGATTTTGGGAGGATTCTTTTGTACATACCTTGAAGGAGTTTTTTTGTCTTGTATTTATATTTCATCCTCTTCTAATGTTTGCAGATCCTTATTTTATTGATGTTATTCTTTTTGATGTTCTTCTTCTTTTTGCTCCTCTTCATGTTGTTGTTCTTGCACACATTCATCATCTTCTCTGCATTTT
>ML793593.1:29205-66395 GCA_009831015.1 Picea engelmannii
AATATGGAAGTGGTTGTCATCTCATAAATGACAACCATCCATATACCAATCATCACAATCTTCCTTGTAATCATACCAGGCATGTATTTATTGAGTATATTCTCTTATGATGTCAATTTACATGGTATCCTAATAATTCTCTCATGTGGTGTAAGTCTTCTCTCTTCAATATCTTACATATCGTGTTGAAATTTTTCCTTGGAGGCCTCGATATTGTGTTGAAATTTTGCCTGGAAAGCTTCCATATCATGTTGCAAGTACATAAGGATTTGAAACTGAATATCCATTGGAAAAACCACATATAATATATCGAAAGAAATATTTTAAAATTCTCTATCCAATGGAATTGATTTGTTAGCAATCTGAGCACCCTGTGAAAATTTATGAGCTCTGTAATTTATTAATCATCACGAAGACCCTAGAAAATGGTTGATTTTAAATCGACTATATATGCACTTTTGGAGCTCCGATTCGGACGATTTGTTTTTTGAAATTAGCTGAATTTATGAGAAGAACTCAAACTTGTAAATTTTTTGGTCAAGTTCGTCCCCAGTTGCTACATAAATTAGAAAACTCACATGGTTGTCCACGGAAAAACCTTGAAAATAACAGATTTTAAAATGTTAATAAATTTACTTCCTGAACTCTATTTCGGACAATTGTTTTTTTTTTAAATTGGTTGTTTGTCTGAGAGTAACTCAAATATACAACCCATTTTTAGAAAATTTTCACCTAAATCTACAGAAATCATCTAGAATGTCGCGGCCCTTTTTTTCTTCTATAAAAATATGTAAAAATAGAAAAAGGTTCTCTGATACCAATTTTCAAGTACCAAAGATCGACACATATAATCACCATGAGAGATACCAAGAACAATATGAAAAATATCATTTATTATTACCAAAACCCTTTAGGTAGGGTAACACCTTACAATGGATCCTATTATGGAAGGGATCTTCTCCTATTCGCTTGCTTCTTCGAGGGGATATCCTCCTATTGAGCTACCAGTGCAAATACAATACTTCTTCTTCACACCCCATTACATTGTTTTAATCTCTTTATATAGTGACACCAACCACCTAAGAACATTCTAGAAGGGGAACCTTCTAGAAGCAGAACCTTCTAGTAAGTCCTCTTGCATTTATTATATCTAACTACCATATTGGGCCTTATTTAACAATATAGTGGACCTAATCCACCTTACATTGAATGGACTCCACTATTGTCACTACGGGCCCTCCGTACCCCCCACTACCTCTCTAGTTGCACTAATTTAGAACCTTATAGTATGTACTCTTACATTTAGTATATCTAACTACCATAGTGGGTATTATTTAATAATATAGTGGATCTAGTCCACCTTACATTGAATGGCCTCAACTATTATCACTATGGTCCCTCCCCCCCCAGTACCTCTCTAGCTACACTACAATTTTATTAATTGTTCCTTGAGACTCTCATTTTTCTTTCTAATTTTTTCTAGTTCATTTAGAGAACAAATTAGTTCACCTTCAACATTAACCTCTCCTTCCTCATTAGGGTATTCATGATTTGAGGTCTCATCAGATAATTCAATTGATGTCCATGAATAAAACATCTTTTGAGATATTGTCTTCTTCATCAGAGGAGCTTCCTTCATCATGTCCATAAATATTTTTCTTTTTTCTTGTAATTCTTCATTTTCTCTTCATTTTTATCACTTATATAGTGATCTTTGTTTTTTCTAAAATTGGAGTCCCTTTTGTAAGGGCACTTAGCAGAAAAATGTCTTATTTTACCATAATCAAATCACTTGAAAGGGAGCTTACCTTTGTATTTTCTAGTTCCTTTATCGAGCCTCCTGACGAAGTTTGCTTCCTCTACATCTGATTCTTCTTCAGAGGAGTCATACATTTGGTGTCCTTTTGAGATTGTCCATTTTTATGCTTTGAATGTTTCCTCATTCTTTGATGGATTTTTGTGCACGGTTCTCATTTCATAGGATGTAAGGATTCCATGTAATTTTTCCATTGTTAGACTATCTAATCCTTTCATTTCTTCAATGACAAATATCTTGTGATCAAATCTTGATGGAAGTGTCCTCAGAACCTTTTATACAACAAATTATTCATCTACGTTTTCACCCTGTCCTTTGATAGTGTTAATAATCTCATCTACACAAAGAAGGTAGGTTGTTATATTGTCATCATCTTTCATCTTGAGATTTTCAAATTGTCCCCTATGATTTTGTAGTTTTTCCTTCTTAACTTTCTCATTCCCTTCATATGTATTGTTCAATTTATCCCAAATTTCTTTTGTTCATTCAAAATGCATGAATTTAGTAAATTATTAGCTTACTAATCCATCCAGGATATCATTCATGGATTTGGATTTATGTTCACTGAGCTTCTTAGCATTTACATACTAAAGGTAGATTTCAGGGGTGATGAATCCATCTTTGACTAACTATTAGACATCATATCCCAACAACTGCATATATACTCTCATTATAACACTCCAAAAAACATAATTCGATCCATCAATGAATGGATATTTGGAAACTCTAGTATCCCGATTGTCCATGCATACCATAAGAATTTACTTTCCAATAGTTAGACTATTTTTGAAGGAACCTGCTCTGATACCAATTGTTGGAATATTCACCAATACTTAGATGGGGGGGTGAATTAATATTGAGAACTTTTTAAAAAATTTAACCTTAATCACATCATGTAAACATTAACAATTGACAATGTCATTCATCATCACAAAAACCATACAAAGAACACAATGATGTTTACATGTAAACCCAAACATGATCCATATTATTTTAGGAACGATATGAAGGAAGATATATAACAGAGGTGTAAAAAATAATTACACAGACATATGGAAAGGAACAAAGTAATACGGTAAAGCTCATATTCTATTAATGACTTCCTAAATACAAAATATTGTAAAATGCAAAAGCACACAAGCTAGCTAGAATGGTGGTAGATTATCTCTGAGAAGATATGTGTCGACTACGCTCATTCGAAAGAAATTGGTTACAATGAGGCTCCAAAGGCCTTTTTAAAATAAAGCATAAATGAGAAAACTAAACATCCAAAAAGTGTAACCCTAGGAGATGAAGCACCAAAAGTCACGTGGGCCTCGATAGGGTAAGTTGGTACATCAACTTCTCGGGGTCGTAACTTTTCTATACAATCTCAGTTTTAGGAGCACGATAGCTCATTGGAAAGAACTATATGAAGAATAAATATGTTTTCATCACACTTTGGCTAAATCCTACAATATGACTGTGGCAGGCCCAAAAAACATTATTTAGGGCCTCAAAACAACCCCGAAAGTTTAGGACACGAAAAAATATGAAAAAAATGCCAAAATGGAGATTGGTCTTTGAGTCAATGGAATAGGTGGGTTGTCACTAATATCCACCTGAATCAAAACTGGAGAAAACCGTAGAATGTTTTTATTGTATCATGTTCATATTACATTCATAGGAAACACCAACTTCAAATATTCTCCAGCACCAGCTAGAAGGAGGCACCAACCCCCTGATTTACAAGAACCAACCTGAAGGAAGCTCCAATCCACTGATTTACTAGCGCATACTAGAAGGAGGCACCAACCCCCTAGATTTACCATATCCAATGATAAGGAAGCACCAACACTCTAAAACACAATCACCAAACTGTTGAATGAAGACGCCAATATTCCTAAGCACCACCCTGCCACCCTGAGGCGTTCCTCCTTTATTCTTTATGCTACTCTTCTCGCCTTCATTCCCATGAACTTAGACTCTTCGTTAAATATCTTCGCAACTTAACTTCTAAAACTTCACAAGATCGTGGATATTTATATGAAATATACACCCAAATATTTTTCCACATATCCCAAGAATACAAGGTCTACTCTAGATCTCCAAAAAACTAGGTTGCATCGGCCTATCCAAAACCCCTTCTTTTATGCATTTTATTTGTTCAAAGAATAAACTCGATGTACTATTACCGTCAGATCTATTCCAATATTCATCTCATGCATTGATTTTATTCATTTTTGCACAATACATGTTCATTGCTCAACATTCGTCCAATATTTCCTTGATTTGATCTCGACCATTGATCTTCTTAACTATCTTCAAGAACAAACTATGTAATCATGAAGCACAACCATCAGATATTCTTCTCAAATCAATCATGGACGTTTATTTTTTCCCAACCCATAAAAATATGCAATGCAACAACAATGAATAATGGTCGTGCGATTAATCTTAGAACTAATCTTGATCGTCGATCTGTCTTCTTCCAATACTTAGATAGATTTTCTAAGTCTCATGGAGGGATAATGGTTCTAAGCCACATTTCTTCACATGTATGTGATCTCAACATTCCACCCTCAAGTTCCACTGCACTTATTTTTCACCCACACTTAACTACATTTCTAAACATTTGCCTAAGTCTTTTGGATTATTTGATCTATGACACGTGGTTGTCTTCTAGGCCGTCAAATATTCTGACATGTGGCTACCTCCTGGGATGGAAAATATCTTACCTTATGGGCCTTTTAATATGTGACACATGGTGGCCTCTTGAGTCGTCGGATCTCTCACCCTTTGGGTGGTCCAATCTCCCATTCTTGGTACTTATTCACTTCATACTTATCCAGTTCTTCAAGATCTTACCGTGGGACCGTGGGATTTTCTCTTATTCTTCTCATCTTCCCAATATTTCGACGTGCTCACTATCTCTACAAAGTCTCAATACTTATTCATTTTTCAAGACTTCTTTGTCCATCCAGCTCTTGGTACTTAGTTTTTTTCCTTTTGAGATTTTATGTTCCATACTTAGTCTTTTAAGTTCAACCGCAGAATCAGAGTCTGCCACACTACTTTGAAAAGTGCTCTCTTGTCCATTCATCCATCTGTCATTCCACACTTAGTATTATTTCAAGATTTCATCGTGGATCACAGGAATATAGTATTTTATTGATTGTTGTGGCTTTGTCCATCCATCCATCTTCCATCCAACACTTAGTCATTTTTCCAAGATTTCACAGTAGATCCACAGGGTCGCACGATTATTGCATTTATCTGCACATACTTCTGATTCTCCACCACTTTGCGATGTCTCGGGACTTAGTCATTTTTTAATCTCCCACTATGGGCCTCAAAAATTTATTTATATACTCTTTATTCTCTACCATTTCATTATCTCCATGAGATATTGATACTTAGTTGTTTCTCGAGATATCTCTTATGTTGATATGATAGATGAGGTGGCTACCATGTGGACATCTTCTTCTATATTGGACGATATGGTATCGACATGTGTCCTGACACATGGCATCATACATGACATATGTATATTTAATTGTTATATTACTGACATGGAATCCTTCTGATGTGGTATTCATCTAACCAAACATGTGGCACTGGCATGGCTTAGTTGGACCACTAGGTGTCGAACCTCAATCTTTGATATCAACCATTGATTTATGCAGATGAAGAGTCATAATTTAATCGCTCCAAAAGATAAAAATTTATATAATAGTCCATAGCTCTTATGTAGCTTTGTCACTCACTTTCATTCGAACTAAGTGATAATTCCTTTTCATTATTTTGAACTCGGTTGTCCCAATGAATGTGGCATATATCAAATTTACTATTTCTTCAATCTTTTGTAGAATGCTCTACAAAATAGCTTTTCATGTCCCCATCTTTGTACATAATAAGCATCGAATGGTGACAATTCTCTTTTCGCATTCCACATTGCCAGCTTCATTTATTCTTCTCTATTAGATATTTATTCTTCAATTCTCATATAGAAACTAACCTTTGTGCATAGAGGCTCATCGACTTTCACAGTTCACACTTCCAACTTTGTCCATTCTTATTCCTCAATTTATTGCAGAATCATGTTCATGTACAAAGAATTATCCATAATCTTCATGCACATAGGCTCATCGACACATCTAGACAAACAACAGACAGTCTATTTTTGAAATCAATGACAACACATTTTTAGCAACAATCTATATTCCTTTCAAAGGAAGAATGGAAATAAGAATTCCCCAATCCAACAACAAGTTTAAAGGAACATGGAGAGGAGGGTTATGTCATGAAATCCATGTAGTATAAAAAAGAACATTTTTGACCACTACAATTTGAGTGGACATTAGGAAGAAAAGTGTTGGAGATTACATCTAGAGCTTCACCCAAGGAAATGCACAACCAAGAGAAGAGTGTGGAGAGTGAAGATTGAAAAAGATGAAGAGATTCACTTACATATCCAATCCAAGGAGAAAAATATATCTAAGGTCCTATAGTGACACAGGAGGTTAGTGACACCAACAATATGGAAAACATTTTGAAGTCAAGGGAATCCAAAATCTAATTGTTGTTTTTGATATTGCATCAAAAGAACCCATTAGTAAAGATGTGCCATAGATTTGTGCATGGAGTTCAATGATATTAGGGGATTTCTTGAGAACTCCATTACATGATTATAAGAATATGTGGACACCAAAGAGTTATTTCCATGTTGCAAAGCAACTGATCCTAGAAGAAGAATATATACCACACTTCCCTTGCATAATTTTTACATGATGGCTTAGCCTGTTGGGGTTGCATTGAAAAAACACAAAAAAACATTCAACTTGGCTTCATTAATTGCCAAGATATCCACCATATACAAGTCTGAGAAAGATGGGAATGAATCTTGATTGTAGATTTTGGATAGAGATATTGTTTAGAGTTGAGAGTCAATGATCAATTTTTTTCATTGTGGGAACAAACAAGACAACAACTAGAGATAGGTTTGAAGACAAAGTTGTAGCCAGGAACCAGAGTGAAAGCCATGCTCTAAAGAACTAGACATAAGGTTCATTGATCCATATTGGTTTCCTTTGATATTTTGGAGAAAGAAAGTCCTCTGAATGAGGAGGTGTGACCTTAAATGAATCTGAAATAAATAATGGTTGTAAGATTCAGTACATTCAAGTTAATTTGACAAGTAATGAGTATTAGTAAATATTTAAAATACAATGCAATCTAAAGTGGAATAAGATAAAAAAGAATAAAAAGAATAAATGAAAAAAAAGGAGAGAATGGGTCGAGGAATGGGAAATGAAAGGTCGTCTTGTTGGCCTTCTCATTACCCCAACTATTCATGTTTCTTCCTATACTAATATGAAAAAAACATGAGGGGCTTATATCTCAATCACTTCACCAACACAAATCCTTTGTGAAATATGACTTCTTGTCTCTATCTTTGTGTTGTACAAAGATTTCAGTCTTCAAAATGACAAGTTCTTTGGTGTAACCTACACACATCAAATTACTAAAAACACAATATCAATCAGACTGATAAAAATGAATACCATGCTCTACTTTGTCATATAGAACTCTATATAGACTGCTTCAAAAAGGTAGAGGCCAAGGAAGAATATAGCTTCAAGATTCTTGTACTTTGTTTAGGTTGTATTATATATTATTTGTGAATTGCTTTTATATATCTTACAAATTCTCTTTGACATATCTACTTGTCCGTGTCTTTAGGTGCATCATTGGTGTATTGTAAAGAGTAGATTTTGAACCCTCTACTCATGCTTCACAATTCTTTGTCCCATAAAACTTTCCAGAAAATACAATAATAAAGAAAAATTTAAATATTGCCTCATAAACCCTAGAATGCTTCTTTAACTAGAGACTCTTTATAATATACACCAAAATCTGAATATTATGCCCCATCTCTCACTATTTCTTCCTATTCTTTCACTCTCAAAGGGGATTTTGGGAAGCCAAGATAGAAGAGGAGGCATAGAGATCTATGAGTTGCATTTTAACTAGAGATCACTAAAATGAGAACTAAGAAAACATTCAAATATGGTTTTACCATTTGGGTTTGCAAAGTAAAATATAATTTTTTATTGTGAACTAATTGTTGTGTGAATTCACTATGGTGTGCTATGGTTCAATTGATTGTTTTAGTTATAAAATACTATGAGGATTTACATTACAATAAATCCTCAAGAAAGATTGTTGTTTGTTGAATTGACTAGCTGATTTCAATTTATTGTTTGAATGGTGTACATAGAAATACCATATCCATCATAGGATGAGTTCCCACTATATCCAAAATAAACAATGTTATACTCTGAGATTAGTTCGTGTTTCTTCATGGCTTGATTTTTGTACCATCTAACTGAGATGATTTCTCTTCCATACTCTCACTCATACATGTCTTATTAGAAAACTCCACTTCGATGTAGCTATATAGACACAATTTATTCATTGGGTAGTGATAGATATTATGTTGCAATATTATGGGTTTCAAGTTTATTCTTGTAGATGAAGGGAAAAATTTAAGAGATTGTGTGTCATTGAATTAGTAGTAACCAATTATTTTTTCCACTGTCATGGTTAATGACATATTCTATTTATGTTAGGTTTGTGAACTATCATAAACTTGTATATATGGCTTAGGTATAAATCATAGCGGTAGAAATGGGAGAAATAAAATACACATTGGTTATCAACTTAGATATTAAGATTCATGGTAGAGGGTCAGAACCAGTATTGGTTGTTGTAGGAAATGGATATCGTTGCAATTCATGCATCTGTATATGAGGTAAATTATTGTAACATTTATTGTAGGCCTTATGAGATGTTTTTGAGGGGATTCTTTTATACTCCATGTAGACTAATTGAAATTGTGAAAGTATTTTGAATTTTTCTCCAACTAGCTACTTTAGAATTTATAATAAAATGCTTTAAGGATATTTATTTCTTTCCAAGGTAGGATTTGGATTGGTTATATGTCATATGTTGCTTCTTCCCACCTCCATAGAAATTTTTACATGTCTTTATTTACTTTAATGATCTTTCTAAGAATCTCTAGTTAAAGAAGCTTTCTATGGTTTTTGAGGGAATATATATATATATATATATATATATATATATATATATATATATATATATATATATATTTTAATGACAATTTTTTTGGGACAAACGATTACAAGGAATAAATAGAGGATTCAACATCCACTCTTTACAATCTATCAATGATGCATCTAAAGACAAGGGAAAGTAGATATGTTAGAAATACTTCTCAAGAGATGTGAGAGAAATTCACGAATAATATATCATACAACCTGAACACTTGAAGCCACATTCTTATTTGGCCTGTACTTTTTTGAAGTGGGATATGTAGAGTTCTCAATGGAAAAGTAAGAGTGGGGTCTTATTTTTTATTTGCATAATTGGTATTTTATTTTTAGTAGTTTGATGTGTGAAGGTTATACCTATTCTAAAGACTAAAATCTATGTACAAGATTGAAATAGAAACAAAAAGCTAAATTATGTAAAAGATTTGAAGGTGTGAAGCGAGTGGGATATAAGTCCCTTATTTTCATATCATTTGTTGAATGTTATATTGAGACACAAAAATCCATTATTGTCTTAAAAAAACACATTTTTAATATCACTCTTATTTTATCTCCTTAAATTAACCTATTCATTTTAGAAAAACTTTTCAATTCATATATATTTGTTACGTATTAGTTATAACAATTATTGTTATTCAATGTTTCAATGTGAGATTGTCTTTACATATTTTTTTTTGAAAATTCAAATTACAATATTGGATTTCTTAATAAATTAAACTAGCTTGTTAATGTTTTCAATTAATAGTAATTTGTTATTATTAATGATTTAATATTGGTTTAGTCAAAAATAGTTACCTTGATCAATATTAATCATATTAATTTCGTAATATTAGTAACATAAGTCAACTTTTAGTTAGTTACATTAAGTGATGCTTAAACTTTTGGATATTACACTCTGTAAACATTTATGAAATGTCCAACGTAAATATATACAAATGATAGAAAAGAGTGTTAGGGTAAGATTAATTAGCTTATAGGAAATGAGATAGATAATATGATAAATTAATAAAATAAAATAAACTCGAATATGTTGGAATGAAATAGGAAATGAGATGGATATTGTGAAAAAACAATAAAATAAACATGTACAAGAATAAAATAAAAATAAATTCAAAGAAGAATTAAGTTATTAATAAAATAAAATTGTATTGTTTAGGATAAGATAGAACTAATTTAAAGTGAAATTAAAATATTAATATAAAAACGCAGTGAAGAAATATAAGTTAATAAAACAAAAAGAATAACAAAAAGAATAGTAAAATATTCAAAGTAGAGATAAGATATCAATAAAATGAACTTATATTCTTAGGAATGAATTAGTAAGATGTTAGCATAATTAATGCAAGGGAAAATATAAGTTAATTCAAATTTGATTCAAAATTTGAGAAAAGGATCATGGTTAAAGATGTAAATTATTGAGAAAGATGGAGGAAATAATAAGAGCAAGGATGAGATAAGAGGAAAAAAATAGAAGGAAGGAGGAATAAAGAGGAAAGGAATGATATAAGAGGGATAATACTAGTCTGGGAAGATATTTAAGATTAGTAAAGTAAGCAAGATAAAGATAAAGATAAAGAAGGGGATTTAGGAAATGTGGGGAGGATAAAAAGGAGAAGGTTTAATGACTTAGATGATGGATAGTAGGCATCTAAGATTGGTTGATTTTGTAACCATATTCCTAATTGAAATTATTAGGACGCTTTTCGATCTCAAGGACTTCTTGAATCATACGAGTGGAGTAAAAGGTTTCTAAAGCAAGGATTTTTGTTTGGTCAAAGTAGATAATGTGTTTAGAGTTGTGGGAATTCTCAGTGATAGCTAACTTAGATATTCAGTTGTGGAATGTGTCAACGATACTTTCTTTGAGACAAGCTTTGAATGATCTACCAACATGGATGATTTTAGGGGCTAAATTTCGCTCATGGGTTAATTTTCCATGCTTTTTCCAAAAACGAGATTCGTTATTTTAAAAATGATTCGCCCAAATTCTATAGGATAAAATTATATTTCCTTAAAAATCGCCAAATTTTTATAAAAACTATATAAAACCCTTATAAGTTTGAATATATTTACAAAAATATCGCCAAACATTTATAGTTGACATATGAAGGATTAGTAAGATTTGCCAAGGTTTCTACATTTAAAAAAAAAATCCATCCTTAAAATCATCCCTGTCTACCAATTTGGTCAATGTAGGATTTTCCACAAGAGCAGTGAATCTAGTAAACTCCTTGGCCGAACATATGATCATATTTATCCTTGGCTATTTTGACTAAGTGTTTGAGATTTTTTAGGGTTTAAAAATGGTTTTAGTATTTTGTTTGGATAATATCTTGGAAATATGGTCGATGATGCCATGGACGTAGGGAATAGAAATAAGAGCTAGAGGTGGGGTAAAGGAAAGAGAGTTTCTAGGTTTAGAATGAAAAGATGAGTGAAAATATTTTTTAATATGGGAGATAAATTATTTATTGGTAAGAAGAGCATTAGTGAGGTGGGTTTTTTTTTCCTAAAAGAGGTTGGGGGCATATATTTGAATGGATTGAGTAAAAAGAGTTTTTAGCATGACAAATTTTTTGGTGGGGTGGTGGTAAGAATGGGCATGAAGATATCTATCGGTGTTTGCATCTTTTCTATAAACTTGCCTGGTAATGGTTCCATATGGATGATGAGAGATGAGAACATCAAGGAATGGAAGAGATTTTTATTTTTGGATTTCCAGAGTGAATTGAATCTGAGGAGAAATGTTGTTAAGGTGGTCAAAGAAATATTTCAAGGAGGTATGACCATGAGGCTAGGTGATGAAGGTATTGTCAAAAAATTGAAACCATCATTTGGGATTTATATGGAAGTTGTTTATGGCTATTTCCTGAAATGTTCCATAAAATAATTGATGACCATTAAGGATAAGGTTGACCCCATGGATGTACCTTCTATTTGTTCATAGAAAATTCCTTTGAAGTTAAAGAAAGTTGAGGTAAGGTAGCTTTTGATAATGTTAAGGGTTTTAGATTCGATAAGTTTCAAGATAAGTTCAATATATTTGGAAAGTTGTATTTTGGTGAATAAGGAGACAACGTAAAAAAATTCTGTGATGTCCTGTTCATCAAGGTGAATATTTTGAGTTTTATGGATGAATTCAGAGGAATCTTTCATAAATGAGAGATTTTTTCGAATGAATGATTCATGTTTATCAATAAGGAATCGAGATAGGTCATAAGTGGGGGAACCTATAGCACTAACCATAGGTATAAGAGGGATCTATTTTTAATCAATTTATGCTTCCCATAGATTTTAGGGGTTTGGGGGTTATGCGGTAGAGGAATTATTTTAATCAAATGGTCCAAAGATGAATATTTAATGCATTTGGTAACTAAGCTAGTGATGGCATTGATCAAGTTATTGGAGAGGGGTTTGTACAAACTAGAAGAAATAAGGTCTTGAAGATTGGCTTCATAGTTAGAGGTATTCATAACAACTGTAGCATTTCCCTTATCAATGTTTAAAATAATTACATTCGGGTTATCATTAAGTCATCAAATGGATTGAAATTCCTCTTTGGAGAGGTTTGGTTTGGGAATCTTTGCATGTCTAATAATCCTACCACATTCTTAACGAATATCTTCAACATCATTTGTGGTAATATGATGGGTGATGGATTATGTGGAGTAGAGAATATCTTCAATGGGAATATGATGCAGAGCAATGGAAAAATTGAAGCCCTTCTCCAGAATATGGATGGTAGGAGGGTCAAGGTTAAGTGAGGATAATTTTATAACAGTTGAAGGATGAAAATGAGATGAATTTGAGGGGGTTATAAGTGAGGGAAGGGAGGGATTAATATAACTCAAAGAAGATCAATTATGTTACAGTAATATAGATCAAAGATGTCATTGGAAGGTTTATGGTTGGGTGAGATGTCAAGTTGAAAGTTATTGATGGGGATAAAAAATAACTTAGGGTTTCTAGGGTTTCAATTAGAGAAATTTGTAGATACACATGGATCTCTTACAAAACAATTATGGCCAGGCATTAGGGATAAATTAAATTGAGGATTAGTCGAGTGGCTAGCCAGCTGCTCAAATTGAGTTGATATAGGAGGATAGAAAAAATGCATTATTGTAGCTAGAGAGGAGTGAAAGAGTGTCTGATTTAGCATGTGAAGAGATCCAATGTGACATGACATGTTCATATTTACATCTAGCATGGAAAAAGATGTCATGGATCTTTAGGACATAGAATATTTTGTTGGTTAGGAGAGAGGGGTGAATGGAACAAGATAAGATTTTATCTAGGAGGTTGGATTTGAATGGATGACTAGAGATAATTGGGTGATTGGATAAATCACAGTGTTAAGAGAATGTTGGGTTTGTTATATTCTTTAAAGTGGAAAATTATTCAACCGATTGACTAGGCGAGGATGATTGATTGAGAATCTAATTCAAGTCGAAGGTCAAAGTGGTCGACTATATGGTTGACATTTCAACCAATTGGAGATCGACTAGAGCTTACTAGAGATTGAATATATCCTAATGGAGATCGTGGAGCCAACTATAGGTCAACAGGTTATTCGAATGGAGGTCGAAAGGTGGTCGACTAAATGGTCAATTTCTAGATGACTCATATTCGATTAGAGGTCGAAACAGGTGATAGAATCCCGATAATCATGAGATTGGAACCAATCATCTTCATGGATATATAACCTTTTTGGGAGCCAGGAATTATGGTTTTACATGTAGAAAATACCTATAAATATAGAATTATGTAATACTATCTATTTTACTTAGTAGGGAGTGTGTTAGTCATGAAGTATGAAGCCAAATATCTATGGAGTTGTTCTTGTAATTAAGCAAGAGAGTAGGATGATGAATTGGTCTTAGGTGTGGACCAAAGTTAGTCACGTAACTCTTTATTCGGTGAATGAATATGAAAAAATGGTGCGGGAGTCACCTAAGCATTCTTGGTTTTCCTGGTTAAGGGTTCCATGGTAAATATTTGTGTATTGTATATGATTTCCATTGCTTAGGCTATGTTTAAATTATGTATCCACTCTTCTATTTGGTTTAGATTTCCATACATTTGTTATCAGAGAAAGGTTGAGAATATATTGGATCTAAGCATATCTTAATAAGAGAATATAATGGCTTCATGGGGATGCCATTTTTGTTGAGGGTTCAACTCATTCTTGGATCAATGCTAAAACTAGGTCTAGTGGGAGATGTAAGGAAGTGATTTGTTCTTGAAAGAATATTAAGCGTTTCTAGGCTTGAGATTGAAAAGTTTAATGGCCAAAATTTTGAGTTGTGGAATATTAAAATGGAAGATCTACCCATAGATCATGAACAGTGGGTTGTTGTGGATCCTGAAACAATTATGATAGGAATATTGAATATTGGGAGAAGATTTATAGGAAGACAACGAGTACGATTCAAAATTTTCTTACGTATTTGTTATTATTGAATGTATTAGGTGAAGATAGTGCAAATAAATTATGGGATAAGTTGGGGAAATTGTATCAGTTGAAATCCCTGGTAAACAATTTATTTCTTTGGAATAAACTTTACCTTCTAAGGATGAGTGATGGTAGCTATGTAACAGAGAACCTAAATGCATTCAAAATTATGAAAAATCAACTATTATCTACAAATATTAAAATCAATGAGGAAGAGAAATGTATTGTTCTATTATGTTCTTTTCCAGATTCATGGGATATCTTAGTCATGTATATTGAGAGTAATTCAACCACATTAACACTTGAAGATGTGGTTACATCTCTATTGTCAGAGGAAATGAGGCAGAAGAAAATGGAAGGATCGACCAAGTATGCCTTGATGGTAGGACGTCGATTAGTAGACAAAGTAAAAGGAAAATTCTCTAGTAGAAATACTAATTCTAAGGGTAGATCTAAATACCCAGCTCTATCAATGAGAAAATGATATAAGTACGGTAAATTTGGGAATTACAAAAGGGACTACAAGTCAAAAGAAGTTGAGAAAAGTTGTGGATTTGACGAGAAGCATTCAATTGAAAAGAAAGACTTCCCCAGATAAAGGAGGTGACATGTATTTGGCATCAACTAGCACACAGTCAGATCATGATGTTTGGTTGATGGAATCATGTGAATATTTTCATATGAAACCTCATAGGGAATGGTTCTGTGAATATAAGAAGTATGGAGAAGGAGATTTTTTCTTGGGAGACAATTAAACAACCAATATTTGTGGATGAGGGAGATTCCAACTGATGCTAAAGAATGGGAGGAGGAGAACCCTTCCACATGTGCTACATATTCGAGGTTTGGCAAGAAATATAATATTTTTTAGAAAAATGAATGATGTAGGTGTGCACACTATATTTGAGAAGGATTCCAGGATGAAGCATATTGATGTACAATACCATTTTATGAGAGACATGGTCGAAAATAAGAAGGTGTTGTTGAAGAAGGTAGACACTTTGAAAAAAAAATCAGAATCCTTAACCAAATTTATGAGTGCTCGGAATTTATCTTAGTATAGAGAGGAAATGGGCATTGTTACCCTAGGTCATTGAACAAAATTTTAGTTTCTCATGTTTCTTCAAAGAATACAACAAGCATTAGAATGTTTGTTTTTTATATTCCTTGCAATGGAAACTCAGTCAACTAACTATCTAGTCAATGATATCAACTGGGTGATTGATCGACTGAACGGTTAATTCGAGTTGAAGGTTTAAGTGGTATACTAGATGGTAGACAAGTCAGTGGATTGGAGATCAACTAGAGATGATTAGAGGTCGACTAGAGTCTAATGGAGGTTGACGGGTTAGTCGAATGGAGGTCAAAAGGTGGTCTACTAGATGTTCAATTCGTAGTTGACTGGTATTAGACTAGTGGTCGAAACAAGTGACAAAATATTGAGAATCGGGAGATTGTAGACAATCATATTCATGGATATGTAACCATTTTGGGAATCATGAATTAGATTTTTACATGTAGAATATACCTATAAATATGGCATTATGTAATATTATCTATGTTACTTGGTAGAGAGTGTGTTGTTCATGAAGTATGAAGCCAAATGGATATAGATAATTGGTATTAGATGTGGACCAAGGTTAGTCCTGTAGCTCTTTATTTGTTGAATGAATAAGACAACAAGGAGAGAGAGTTGTTCAAGCATTGTTGGTTTTCTTGGTTAGGGGTTTATAGGGTAATTCTATGTGTACTGTATGTGATTTTTGTTGTTTAATTTAGTTTTTGATTATGTCTTCTCTATCTTGTTTGGTTTAGATTCCCCTATATAGAATAGGTCTCAAATCAATTACAACTATTTACGTGTTTAGAGCTCAACATGTCACTTGCAAAAATTAAACTTAGGTGGGAAGGATAAAAACCATTCTTCCCAACCACCCAAGCTAAACCAAATTGGAAACTAATATTAACCTACTTAGTTATTAGTTAGCATTATTCAAGTGACTCAATATTTAATAAATAGTTACAATTTTAAGTAAACATAATCCATAGTGGTTAACTTTAATCCACATTAATTAATATTAGGCAATATGAGTTAGCATCACTGAACTTTCAACATTGATGGCGTTATTCAACATTGTTTAACCTTAATGTACTTACTTATTATTTAACATACTTACTTATTAATTAACTTTATAAAATAGGATTCAAGACAAGTCACGCTAGATACAATGAGTCTTATGGATTATAAACTATGTTAGAGTTTTGAAATATTCCTAACATTTAGAGTGGACACTCCACGTGATAAATAGATATAAAATTAGCTTTAAAAGATCCCCTTGGCAATGGATGGTGATGTAGGAGCATCTGGTAGTAAATTTGAATATTGACCCCAAGGGTCGTAAACATTTACCAAGGGAGTTGGTTCCTTAATTTCTTTTATTATATTTGTAATAATTATGAAATTTCTCTAGAATACATTTTTCAATGAGTTTTTTTGCTAGGTGTCGAGTTGTTGTGATAAGTGTTAAATATCTTGATAAACCATAGGAATAGATCTCTAGTTTAGACATTTATTGAGATAGCTTAGGATTTGTTTGTTTGTGAGCTATCTGAGGACTCAAGATGTTTTTTGTAAGAGTCAAAGGGTTAGAGAGCATGTGTGAGATAAATTTTCTGAGAGTGTGGGTTGTAAAGGTCCAAGAGACCGAAAGGAACAAAATTATATTGGTGTATATGTCTATTCATTTGCAAATCTAATGAATGAGAAATTATAATATTTGTATGCCTTTGTGATTTATTCTATGTGTGAATAATTAACCTTTGATCACATATTTTAGAGCACTGAAATTCCAAATCGAATTTATGTTTGTAGGAGCACAGATTGTGTGAAAAGACATTAGTCTAAATCGAGCCAAAAACCTATTTAAATTTATGTGGTTACGTTTTGTTGGCATGGACGGTCAAGATTGATCCAAAGAATAGGATCAACGACCCATATCCTTTCTGGAATCGTCTCTCAGAAATTTCCCTTAGTTTGGAATTTGATTAAGTCTATTACACATGTCCTCAATAGATTAGACAGTGTGGCACCATGACTTAATTTAAGTGAGGGACACATCAAGAAACATTTGCAATAGTGTTAAGAAGATGGATGGAAGATATTAGATCATGGCATAGATCGACAACCCTCATTATATCATAAATTGGCCTTGAGGGAAGATCCAACCATTTTTTGATAAAGAAGATCAACGATCCTCATCAAATTGTGGGTGCTCAACTAGCGAGAGTTTTTGTAATGAGGAACCCCCCCACAATTTAATCATGTGATAGAAATTAAAAACATGTGTCGTCCTGTGGTTTCTCATGGTACCTCTTTTCCTCAAGATCCGAGTTTAGGACTCATCCCCTCGCAAGGTATCTCCTAGTCATAGACTTCAGACATATGACAGAAAATAATGAAGAGTGCCTAGTCTAGCACTTTTGGTTCAAATTGGTAATCAACGAACTAGGACTGGACTGAACTTACTATTGAATTCGATCCAAGGGTTGGCAAGATATTATTCATTGTAACATATTTTTGTTCGATAACTCTTTAAGTGGGATTTGGATGGGGTTTACCATAATTTTTGGTATCAGAGCGCATGCAGTAAGTGTGATTAGAAAGAAGGAGAAGATGCCACATAGAATATGAGGTCGAGGAATACTAGTTGCAGCTACATAATTTTAACAAGAGATGAGATAAATTCGATCAAGCATGGAATATATGGAGACTTCCATGAAGAGAGAGCTTGATACAAGAGATGTTAGATAAAGTGAAGCAACAACCTCAAGGGAAGGGGAAGAAGATACATTAATGGATTGATGTATGATATACCATATGAAATTAACATTTTTTTCTAAAGATAGTTGAAGATGCCTATCAATAAGCTTTGAAGGAGGAGGAGAATCTGGCCAAAAAACAAATCCAGAAAGTCAAAGGAATAAGTTCAAAAAGAGGAAAAGGAAAATCCAATGGCGGGGGGAGATTTTAGACTCCAAGAAATGAAGAAGGAAGCTCAAGCTCAAGTGATCAGCCATAAAGAGGAGGAGAATCAAGAGGTAGAATATTTTTCTCCATAGGTAGAGGTAGAAGAGGAAAATAAATCAGGTGTTACATATGTGGAAAGACAAGCCATATGTCATGGGACTATCCAAAAAATAAATCATCAGGTCAAAGAAATGAAAATATACTAAAATACAAAGAAGAGAATGTGAATACATACGTAAAAGGAGAAGTTCTCAGCTTAGGGGAATCATTGTTCATGAAAAGAGTTCTGATCAAGTCAGAAAATGAAGATAAGGAACCATCCAAAAGGAAGAGTTTATTCATGATTGTATGGAAGTCAAGAGGAAAGTTTTTTAAGGTTGTCATAGAAAGTGGTATCACAGACAATTTGGTTTCCACTAAGATGGCAGGGAAGTTGATATTGAAGAGTACAACACATTCCTTTCCCTACAAAGTGTCCTGGTTATATAAAGGACATCAAATTTTGGTGAATGAACAATGTAATGTGGAAATTCATATTGGTAGCTACATGGATGAGGTATTATGTGACATAATTCTCATGGATGTTTTCCATGTTTGTTTGGGAAGGCCATGGTAGTATGATAGAAAAACCATTAATGATGGTAGGAAGAACACTTATTATTTTTAAAAGGATGGGAACAAGCATGTATTATTGCCTTTGCAGGATGAAGGAGCCAAAAAGAAAGTTGTTCCAAGTGTGCTAATGATAAGTGGGAAGGAATTGTTGCACGAAGTTAAGAAGGAAGAAGAGGTACATTTTTCCTTAATTGGTAAGCCAAAGGTAATACTAACTAATACAACTCTAGATGATTTAACTACATAAGTTAGAGTTATGATTGATGAATTTTCTAATTTATTATAGTGGATGACTTTCGAAATGATTTACCTCCTGTGAGGAGTATTACTCATCAAATTGACCTGATACCTAGAGGAAGTTTGTCAAATAAAGAAGCTTACAGAATGACTCCACAAGACAATGAAGAAATTAAGAAATAAGAGTAAGAGTTTATGGATAAAGGATCGGTGAAGGAAATTTTGGGCCCATGTGTTGTACCAAATGTACTCATCCCAAATAAGGATAGAGGTTGGTGCATGTTGATTGATTCAAAAGAAATCAACAATATTATTGTAAGGAACATATTCCCATTTCCTTGCATTGATGACTTGTTAGACTATTTAAGTGGTGCTAAGTATTTCTCAAAGGTTGACCTAAAGAGTGGATATCATCAGATTAGGATAAGAGAAGGGGATGAATGGAAAATTTATTTCAAAACTAATAGGGGATTGTATGAGTGGTTGGTGATGTCTTTTGGGATCACAAATGATCCAAGTACATTTATGAGGTTGATGAATGAGGTTTTGAAATAATTTATTGGAAATATTGTGATAGTATATTTAGATGATATCTTCATATATAGCCAGAAAAGAGAGGAACATCTAAGACATCTCAGAATGGTTTTGAATATTATGCAAAAATAAAAGTTGTTGATAAATATGAAGAAATGTAGTTTTGTGAAGACCAAGCTTATATCTTTGGGATTTGTAGTATTTGAAGAAGGATTGAAGATGGATCCAGAGAAGGTTCAAGCAATAGTAAGTTGGCCTACTCCCAAAAATGTGTATGAGGTAAGGAGCTTCCATGGTTTAAAATTTTTTTATAGGAAATTTTATCATAAATTTTAGTCAGTTATGTGCTCCAATTATTAATATTATCAAAGAGAACAAACATCCATTCAAATGGATAGTAGTATTTGATCGAAATCTTGAAATTTTGAAGAAAAATATCATTGAACAACCTGTGCTATCTTTGCCAGACTTTGATAAGTTTTTCCAAGTTGATATCGATGCCTATGGGACTACAATAGGAATTGTACTGATCTAGGAACAAATACCAATTGCATATTTTAGTGAGAAGTTGAATGAGGCTAAACGTAAATATTCATCTTATGATAAGGAGTTTTATGCAATTGTGTAGGCACTGAAGAAGTGGAGACATTACCTCATGCTGAAAGTGTTTTTTCTTTAAACTGATAATCATGCATTACAATTTATAAGTAGTCAACCAAAACTGAATCAAAAACATGCTAAGTGGGTTGAGTTTCTGCATAATTTTACCTTTGTGATTAAACACACAAGTGGTAAGGCAAATAAATTTGTTGATGCGTTGAGTAGGACAAATTTAATTTTGCAAGAATTTCAAGTGAGCACTTTAGGATTTGATGGTTTAAAACAAATGTATTGAGATGATTGAGATTTCAAAGATGCTTATGCAACTTGTGAAAATCCAGCTTCTAGCAATAGGAGTCAGTGGTTGGACTAAATGCTATAGGAAGGATTATTGTTCAAGAACAATAATTTGTGCATGTCCAAGCGTTCAATGAGAGAGAATATGATCAAATAGAAGCACATTGGAGGACTTTCAGGAAATTTTGGCCAGGATTAAACTTTTGCTCAGGTAAATGATTTTTTATTTTTGGGGCTTGGTATGCAGAATCAAGTAAAGAAGTTTATGGAAAAGTGCAGAATTTGTCAGCATGCTAAAGAGAGAAGTTAGAATAGAAGGTTGTATTAGCCACTACCCATTCCAAGAAGGGCATGGGATGCAGTGAGTATGGAATTTGTGTTTGGATTTCCAAGGACACATAGAGGTCATGATTCTATATATCTTGTGGTAGATAGATTTTAAAAAATGGTTCATTTTATTGCTTGTACAAAAACCAGTGATGCTACAAATATTGCCAATATGTTCTTTAGAGAGGTTGTAAGATTGCATGGTTTACCCAAAAGTATAGTTTCAAATAGAGACACTAGATTTATGGAAAATGTTTGGAAAACCTTGTGGAAGAATCTTGGTACTAATCTTAGTTTTAGCTCAGCCTATCACCTACAAAATGACAGGAAAACATAAGTGGTAAACAAAAGCCTAGGAAACATTTTGAGGATCTTTGTGAATGAGAATTCCAAGCAATAGGATCAGATGCTTTCTCAAGCTATGTTTTCATATAATGACTCAATAAATAGAAGCATAGGGATGATATCATTCCAAATATTGTATGGAAATCATCCAAGAGGAGTGTATAAATTGAGGAATTTGGGAAAACAAGTATTGAGGAGTGTTGATGGTGAGGATTTTGCAGTGAGTACGGAGGAATTACATGAATATTTCAAGCATAAGTTGCAAGAAAATAGCCACCAATATAAGAAGAGGGCAGACATGAGAACAAGGCTAGTGGATTTTGAAGTTGTTGAACTCGTCATGACATACCTAAAGAAATAGAGGTTTCATGTAGGGACCTATAACAAACTGAAACTCAAAAATATTGGGCCATGTAATATTTTTAGGAAATTTTCTTCTAATGCATATACGATAGAACTTCCAATTGGTGTTGTAATTTATCCAGTCTTTAATGTTGTAGATTTGTATCTCGTCAAGGAGACATAATGAGTTTCAACAAATGAACCTGTGAGTGATGAAGATCATACCATAGGATGGAAATGACAACTACCTGAAGCAATGTAAAAAATGATTGAGGTAGTGCTCGATTAGAAAGTGATAAGAAAACAAGAGGTAAAGAATAATTCCAGTATTTAGTTAAGTGGAAGAAGAAACCAACAGAGGATGCTACTTGGATGACAACATCGGAAATTTCCAAGTATGGATTCGACCTTAAAGACCTGATGATTAATTATTTTCTTCTCCGAGAGTTTGATACAAGAGAATCTAGAAGTAAATTTCAAGATTGACCCCAATGGTCACAAACATTTACCAAGGGAGTTGTCTCGCTAATTTCTTTTATTACATTTGTAATAATTACGAAATATCTCTACAATCCATTTTCGTTGAGTTTGTTTGCCAGGTGTCGAGTTGTTGTGATATATGTTAAATCTATTTCTAAACCTTAGGAACATATCTCTATTTTAGACATTTGTTGAGATAGATCAAGATTTGTTTATTTGTGAGCTATCTAAGGGCTCCAGATATATTGAATTTTTTTGTAAGAGTTAAAGGGTTAGAGATCCTGTGTGAGAGTGTGTGTTGTAAAGGTCCAAGAGAGAAAAAAGAACAGAGCTATATTGTTGTATATGTCTATTCCTTTGCAAATCTAATCAATGGGATATTCTCATATTTTTATGCCTCTGTGAGTTATTCTAGGTGTTCATAATTAACCTTTGAACACAACTTTTAGAGCATCGAAATTATAGATCGAATTTATGTTTGCACGGGCATAGATCATGTGCAGAGACATTAGTCTAAATCGAGCCGAAACCCTATTTAAATTTTTGTGGTTACGTTTTGTTGGTGTGGAAAGTAAAGATTGATCAAGAGAATAGATTCAACGACCCATATACTTTCGGGAATCACCTCTTGGAAATTTCTCTTAGTTTGGCATTTGATTAAGTCTGATACATGTGTCCTTAATAGATTGGACAAACGTGTCCTTAATAGATAGGGCAATGTTGCAAAGCGACTAAATTCTAGTGTGACCCACATCAAGAAACCTTTGAAATAGTGTTAAGAATATGGATGATAGAGATTATATCATGGCATGGATTGACAACCCTCATTATATCATAACTTGGCCTTGAGGGAAGATCCAACCATTCATTGATAAAGAAGATCGATGATCCTAATCAAATTGTGGGCGCTCAACTAGGGAGGGATTTAGTAACAAGGAAGCCCCATGCAATTTAATCACATGATAGAAAGGAAAATCATGTGTCGGTGTGTGGTTTATTGTATTACCCCCTCGCCTTGAGATCCGAGTCAAGGACACAGCCCCCCGCAAAGTAGCTCTTAGTCATAGACTTCAGCCATATGATAGAAACAGATGAAGAGTGCCTAGGCTAGAGATTGTGGTTCGAATTGGTAATCAACAAACTAGGACTACAAAACTTGTTGTTGAATTTGATCCAAGGGACAACACAAGCTTATTCGATGTAATAGAGTTGTGTTTGAAAACTCTCTAAGTGGGATTTAAACGAGGTATGCCATCAGATGGGGTGTCCACTTAGAAAATGTTTCAAAATTCTAACAAACTTAACTAATATTATGATGAAGTGTGAAAATCTTTTAAAAACTTTATCTCCACATGTAAAAAAAAAATGAAAAATTGAAACATAATAAACCAAAATAATTTTAAAAATATCATAATTATAAAATTTTATAATAAATAAAATAATATAGATCCATCTTAATTTGAAATCATATTAAACATAATTCAATATTATTTCACTTATAACAATGTGAATCAAAAGATTAGATACATTATGTAAGTTGAAATACATTATGAAAGTTGAAGATATTCATATTCTGAAAAATCATGATGTGACATGAYTATTTAATTATAATTATGATAATTAATATYTTTTTTTGTGTTTTTTTAAATATTTKCTTARTGTGCTTGTGCACATAAAATGTGTGCATCAAATTGTTTAAAGTTAAATTGCAATAAAGAGTAACATATAGTTAATATATGAGAATAAGGTTAGATGTTATTTTAAGGCACATAATCACACTATTATAACTTGGAGATACCCRTCGTCTTYTAGAGTATGATYTTAAACTACTTTTTATTAATTAAAAGCTCATCTTCCTTTAATTCAAGGAAAATAGTCCAAGACTCAAACAAAGCTAAGAAATGGAAGTTTKTTTTCTTAAAAACCATAAAAAAAAAWATTCCAAATGCCTTAGTTTAAATGTGTTAAGTTTTTGTCTTTTTTGGAACATATTTTCTGGTAAAATTTGAGCAAAATTCGACTAGACTAGATATTGTTGGATCTACAAATTTGAGTGATTAAATATATATAATTCAAATGTTYCATTGGTTTTTCAAAAGACTAAATCCATTTCTACATTCAGAAATATAATTTAAATAACAGAAAGTTATGATTTAGTGTGGATTTATATTATCAAATTAAGAAGAAAAATACAAACTTAGAAAATTAGACAATGCCACTTGACAAAATTTCAAAAATTTTATGTGGTTGGAAATCAAAATCTTAAAATTTTAACGAAATTAATTACTATAATTAGGCCGAAAGGTGTACACCTATTGACAATGGGCAGATTTAATAGGGGTTTAGTGCTTAATAAGTTTTCTATGGACAGGATTAAATATGGCTGGAATATTCTTAATAGTCACACAAAATAAATGGCTGTGATTTCAATCATCCGTTTATGTGTTTACTTTTACATTTACCTAATAATATTTAAAAATTACTTTGATAGCTAACTGATTGCCACTTAAGTGATTAACAGAAATTAAAATATTAACACCAAATAAATGAAACATAACTGTTTATTTGTTAATCAACGATAAAATTTAATATATTCTTTTAAAAATTCGTTTTATCTTATCAACCTTTCTGCATTAACCAGCAGCTATTTAACTGCTGTGCTAGTATTATAAACTTTTAACTAATCAAAACAAATGTATACAAAACACAAGCGTAGTTTTCAATTTGGATATTGCGTTCAACTCAAACAAAACTAACGTATTCGATTTCAAACTTTTTGCCACCTATTTTATACGTCCGGCTCCACTTTTATATTAGTTTAGTTTTTACTTCACTCAACATGCCGAATGTCACATGTGTTCTCTTAAATTATGAACATAATCTCATCGATTTATTAGTTTATTGATTTATTTCAATAGCCGATAGCAGTCGATTCCTTACAGGACAACATTATTCTAAAAGTATCAAGGATACCATGTTCCGAGATCTTAATTGGACTTCCTGCAATTTTTGCGAATCTCTCCGCTGCTGCCAGTGAGGGGGCTGATATTACCCATACTCACCATGGCAGCTGCGAAGTCCATAAAGAAAGTGTTCTGAGAGGTACTGTAAGTAGTAACCTGAGAATCTGTAGAACCTCCATTAAATAGTTGCTGGTCAGAGTGGAGAAGTCCGTTTTGGCCTCTCAAATTACAGTAATACTTGCAGTCAAATATGGTTGGGGTGGCCACATCTAACGGCGAGAGGTTGTTGTCGCCACCAGCGCTTGGGCAGTTTGCCTTCAAAGAAGTGGCGAGAGTCTCGTCAATGTTGGATTCGTTGTAGATGCGAGCTCTGAATGTGGTGCACCGCGCATGACCAATTGTATGAGCACCTCCATTGATAAAAAGCCAATTATAACCGTTAAACTTTAATATGCATGGTAACCAGATAAGTCGGCATTCATTAAGTAATGATTTTTTTAAGGAAATAATTTGGTCTGTAAATTAGTTTATCTCATTTAAGAAATTTTAAGTGTATACATGCTAACACGAAATTAATCAAAATCTCATAACATTTACAAAAGCTAACCTAATCTTCAATAACATTCATGACGACGATAATCCTGTGTATAATTTCATTAACTACATAAAAAGAAAATCGTTATATTTGAACTGTATTAAAAAAATCAAAGATTATGACCTGAGTGACATTATACCTGAGAGTGCGACAAGGTCCTTGGTAGAAAGGCCGTGACTTTGAAAAGATGAGATGAGTGCGCTAAGACTGGAAGCGGGAGAGGGAATGTTGTTGTTTGCAGCGCTTAAACTCGCAGTCGTCGAGTCTCGCCTTCCCAGCATTACTGTCCATGTTGGGCCTTCAAGCTACCAAATAACAATCACGTTATTTGATTCCACTTCCTGTCAGATGAGATGAGATAATTGTGTTTACGAATATGTTAACATAAATCGAGAAGAGAAGAGAGGAATTGATACTTCGACGACTGAATCACGAGCAGCAATGGCGAGAATGTCTGCACACGACACGACACCACTACAGGCTGCCTCCAATTGAGTTTTTATGGTGTCTATTACATCGAATCCTCTCACAGAATTGGCATTTGGGACTGCAGTCTTTTCTCCCGTAAACGTTGAGTTATCATCCAGCAGTATCGAGCCATCGCATCCCTGAATAAAACCAAATCCAAAGTTCAACATGATGGGTAAAGCAAAAGGAGCGGAGATGACTTTATTTAAGTAATAAAAGCGATGATAAACTCAGTTATCAGAAGCTGATCGATGCAATTCTTAGTTTGTTTCCTTACATTAACGAAGCAGTCGTGGAAATGAAGGCGGAGCAAGGATGCCCCCATCCTTTTTTCGTTGGCCACCGCTTTCTTCACTGCGGCTTTCACTATCCACAGCGCCATCGGACACGATTTTTCATAAAACGTTGAGATCAGCTGCCCATGCACAGCGTTATTAATTGAGCATATAATAAACAGCACGCTTAGAGCATTGCATGCGAGAGTCTTCATGATTAGAAGTAGCAGCTTTCCTTCTAAGTGAAGAGAATGGAACGGAATGGCTGTGGAAAGCCGATATGTGTGTGGAGAGCTGGGGAGACTGGGGGCTTGCTTATAGAGGGAGATGCACAAGTGAGCTGATTTGAAGAGGCATTTTGTGATGCAGTCAACGTGAAAGACAGGCAGCAAATTGTATATAATCATGTTGGGAGTAGGTGGTGACGAGGACGAAGACGGATTACGGCCAAAAAAAGAAAAAAAGTACAAGGGCAGGTGAAGTGGGGAAGGAATCCAAAGTGAAGAAAATTTCAAATACGCACTTACGGACCAAAATCTGTCAAACTTTTTCAATTTTTGTAAACGAGCATAATAGTGTAAGAAGATTAAATAAACTGCAATATACTAAAAGTCTTCACCTACCCCTTATTTAAAATTAAGTGTTCATAGATAAACTAAAATTTTGAGTTTTTATTTTTTTAACGGTTTTCTCACTTATATTTTTGCCTGTTAGTGTCACTGAGATAGGTATTTTGAAGGGTCTGAAGCGTGGCTGCATTAGGTTACAGCAGCCGGGCAATTAGATGCTATTTTTCGGATTGATACCTAGATTTTTCTCTTTTAAACATTCCAATTTCGTATTCAAGGTGGGGTTATTTGGACGGGAGTTTTTTTTCACAAAACATTCCAATTAGGTATTCAAGGTGGGGTTAGTTGGGCAGGCTGTTTTATTTAAACTCTAAAGTGAGAGCAATTTGTTATTCAATGTGGGGTTAGTTGGGCAGGATGTTTTATTTAAACTCTAAAGTGTAAGAGCATTAGCAAAGTTGTACAGCACCGTAAGAATTAGATGCAAGTTTCAAGATTTAATCCTCCATCTACGGTTAGTTTTAAAGTAAAATGTTATATTCCTCATTTGGGGTGACACGCGTCTAGAGGATTAATGCAAGAATATCTGCTGGGAGATTTCGTTTCATGAGACATTTGATGCTCTGGTTCACGTTGGGTTTGATTGGGAGTGTTACTATATAGGACAATGTCGTCTCCTATTTTATGACTCTATTTTATGACTCCCTTAATGGCCTAGAATGAGAATATTTGTATGCGTTGCTAAGCTACTCTTGACATGATTCTTCTTTCTTCTTTGTCTAGGTGTTTGGCTTCTCTTCTAGAGAGGTAAACTTGTGCCTAGCTCCTGGTTGATTTCCCCCCTCCTTTGTTCATTGCTCTCATCCTTGGCATCATGCCTCGCGAGTGTAGTCATTCTTGCATAGGTTCAGACTATTTTAGATATTTTTCCAATCACCACAGAAATGCTACTATCCCTATAAATGTTCTAGGTTGGTCTTCTCGTCAAGCCGACCCCATTGCAGAAGTGCCAGGAATGGATACTAGCAATGAAGAGGATAATTGGAGCTATGTTGTCACAGAGGAGGACTCGCTTGCCCCATCACCTGAGGACATAGCGAGACCCTCCATGCCGCGTCTTGGGCCAATTCAGTAACTTGCTCATTCAACAACGAACATAGGTGCAATGGGTCAAGATTCTCTGTGCGACCCATCGACGGGCCACTGGGGTTATCCTATCATTGAGGAAGAAGCCTCGTTGATCCTCCCTCAGGAAGCCTATAGAGCACTAGAGGAATTCCATGATTCCACTATGCATAGTTTCTCTGAAGAGCATCTCAATTTTCTCCTGGACATTCGCAGAGACACAATGAATTAGTTGTTTCATCACGAGAACATCAACCATTGGTTGGATGTTCTTTTTTATTCATTGTGAGGCGAGCCTGTTTCCAGTCGCTGCCCAGTTTGTCGTCAGCCTTTCATCCTCGCTCCAGTTTGGAATCATTCCCCCACTGGCGATGGAGGAAGCAATACTTCTAGCGTATATTCCTTTTGTCGATGTTTCAGTTTTGTTCTTTCAAATTTCTTAGGATTAGTTTTAAAAGGCTTTCAAGCCACTTAGTTAAGAAGTTCGACCATAAAATAGGACTTAAGGGTTATGTTTAGGGTAATAGAATTATCATTTATATACTTTTAAAGAAATGATAAAATTAAATTAAGGGTTGGTATTATAAAATTATAAATTAAGAAATAGGGTTAAAGTTATAATTAAAAATTAAGTATTTAAAATAAAATCAAAATTTAAAAATTAAGGATTACAAATATTTGGAGTTATTGAATAAGAATTAAATATAAACGGAGATTTAATATTTTTAATTTGGAGTTTGGAAAGAAGAATTAACATGAATTATTGTTTAATGTCCCAGAGTTAAAGCTTTCAATACAATTCAATATCAAAAACTAAGAATTAAGTGTTAAGGCTAAAGGTTAAATGTTCAAATTTAGGGTTTAAGAATTAGATTTAAAATTAAAGATGGAATGCAAATATAAGGGATTGAGATAAAGGTTAAAAAGTTAAGGGTTTAGACTTAAGAGTAAGGTTTGTAATAAGGATTATGGATTAAATCTTGTCTATTAACATTATATTATAAGGTATTGAAGCTGGGAGATTGAGTAAAAAGGGTTAAGGGTTTGGGGGTTAAAGAGTTGTAATTATTCAAAGTTATTGGTTAAAAGGTATGAATTAAGAGTTTGGGATTAAGGGTTGTGATTGATTGTTAATTTATCATTTAACATTGAAATTAAGTATTAAATATTAAGTAAAACAATTAAGATTTAAGCACCACGTATTTAAAGTTATAAGTTTATGAGTATATATTCCACAATTTTAGAATTAAGGATTCGATAATAAGATTTAAAGATTCAATCCCATCTAATCCCAGAGCAAGGCACAAAAATCCAACAACATGCAGATGTGGAAAAGGAATTGCTCACCTACTAGCAATCTCTCTTAACGGAACCCCCGTTAGATCGCTTGCATGCCATCGCTTCTATCATCAAACACATACCCAAGGAGGTAACCAAGGAGAAAAACGAAGCCCTGATGAGACCAATCACTCAGGAGGAGGTCGATCAGTCTCTAAAGACCACCCCGCTCGGCAAGGCCCTTGGGCCATACGACTTCACTTTAGATTTCTTCCACTTTTGTTGGGATCTCATCCGTGAGGATGTGTGGGAAATCATTGAGGACTCCAGAAGATTCAGCAAGGTCCTCCAAGCCATCAATGCTATTTTTCTCACCCTCATCCCCAAAGAGAACAATACCACCTCTCCGGCTCACTTTAGACCCATATCCCTTTGCAACATCATTTACAAACTTCTAACCAAGATCATTGCAACCCGCCTCAAGCCCATACTACCGTTCTTAATCTCCCTTGAGCAGTTTAGCTACATTGAAGGTCGCCAAATTCTAGACAACGTCATCCTAGCTCATGAAGTTATCCACTCCCTTTGCTCTAACAAAACACAGGGCATGCTCCTAAAGCTGGATCTCTCTAAAGCCTTTGACAAGCTAAACTGGAGCTACCTAAAAGCTACTCTCCTAGATTTTGGCTTTGATCACACTTGGGTCTCCTAGATTGTCAACCTCACCTCATCAACACTTTTCTCATATTCGTCAATGGCGTCCCGTCCAAACCTATATCCCCCTCAAGAGGAATTAGACAAGGGGAGCCTCTCTCGCCCTTCCTTTTCATCCTAATGGAAGAAGGGCTCAGCCGCACGCTAAAAGAAGCCATCAAGGACCACTCGCTCTCAGGCCTCACCCCCCATGGCATTTCTCCCCCCATCTCTCATAGTCAATTCGTAGACGACATCCTTCTCATGGGACTTTCCACAGCCAAAGAAGCCTATTGTTTCAGATCTATCATTGACCTCTTCTATGAAGATTCAGGCATGGAAGTAAACCTAACCAAATCCCAAGTATTCTTCTTAAACACACCTCTATCTATCCAAAACCATCTCACTCTCATCCTAGGCTTCACTCGTAGTGTCCTCCCGTCAGTCTACCTCGGTATCCCCCTCATTGACAACTCACTCAGAAACACCTCTTGGAACTCCCTGTTGTCCAGTTTCAGAAAGAGACTCTCCCTCTAGACCTTTCTCTCTCTCAATCTGCCTGGACACCTCGTTCTCCTTGAATCCTTCCTCCAATCTCTCCCTATCTACACCTTCTCAGCCTTAGCGGCCCTGAGTTTCATCCACAACACCTTAAGATCGATCCAAAGAAGCTTCTTGTGGCAAGGAGTCAAGGAGGGACGCAAAATATCCTTGGTAAACTGGAAAAAGGTTTGCAACCCTAAAAAAGAAGGGGGTCTCAATCTTCGTGACCCAGCCACTCTTAACAAAGTCCTCAGCGCTAAAATCTGGTGGAGATTTCTCAAAATACCCCAGGATCTTTGGGCATGTTTCTGGAGCAAAAAATATACCGCAAACACCCCGAAAAAAGAACTCATCAGGTGGAATGGTCAAAGCCCAGGATCACTCATCTGGAATTCTTCCCAGAACAATCGAGGACTCGTCATGGACCATTCTTTCTAGGAACTGCAAAATGGAACTTCGACAAACTTCTAGAGTGAGTCATGGCATCAATTCCCCACCCTGAACACAGATCCAAATCTTAGACACCTCATTCCCATTACAACTTCCGCAGGATTACATAGAGTCATCGACTTTTGGAAGCCTTTTGATCCCAGAGATCAATGGCGCACCTGGAAAAGAAACCATGAACACCTAAATATTCCCCCGACTGTCAACCTCTGACCCCTACAGGAGCATCTTGCCTCACGGAAAATCCTCAGTCAAATAGGGGAGGACATTCTTAGGTGGGGCCACTCCCCCACAGGGGCCTTCAACATTAGTGAAGCGTACTCCTTGAAAGCAGTCCACAACACCTTGCCTCGTGAGAAGATTTGGGGAAAAATATGGAATATGAAATCATGGCCAAAAGTCAGCACCTTCCTTTGGCTAGTGGCACACAACAACATCCTCACTTGGGATAACTTAAGAAAATGGGGCTTCATCGACCCTTCTCGGTGTCAACTATGTGGACAAGAGGAAGAAACTCAAAATCATCTCCTCAACCTCTACCCCTACAGCTTGTGCATTTGCGATCAGAGTGCTAGCATCATGAGAACATCAGACAGGAACCACTTGGGTCCAAAAGAAACTATTGCAGATTGGAGAAGCTCAATTTTCCACTCTCCCATTCTCAATAGAATCTGCAGCTACTCCTATTATAACTCTAATTTGCACCAGACATACTTACCTGGCATCAGCCCGTCTCAGACTCCTTCTTTGCCAAAACACTACTGAAAAACTCTTCTTAAAAATCCCCTTTATAAAGGCCCACGCGCCCTGCTCCATTACTACACGCGTGTACACGCTAGCTGCCCCAATACAGCCTGTGTGTACCTATAAAAGCACGGAAAAAGGAAAGTTGCCGACGGAACACACAAATTTGGGCAATTTAACTAAACCTTTCGGCCATGCATGGCCGGTCATTCGACCAAATACCTAGCTCCTTCTAGCCTATAAAAGAAGGGGTAGGGGTCCCATTTGAAAGGAGGAAAATCATAGTAAAGAGACTATACCCAATTGAGCATTCCCCTTGTCCCAACCTTTATCCATCCTTGTGCAAAGAGAAGTATAGATCAAAGTAGTTGGAGGATAGTTGAAGAGGAGCCCAGGACCAGGTTCATGGAGCAATGGCCAACTTCATCATTATAAGTTGCTTTAGTGAAGTTAATAATAAATAAGTAATTTTCCCATCCCACCATATGAGGTTTTCATTGTTTATTGCGTACATGTTGATTAAATCTCTAACCCATTAATCTGTAGATAAAATTCATGTGGAGTTCTTTGTTTGTCTTTTGTGAATGCAGGTCAGCCTTGGGAGGAGAGTTGCAGTCAAAGAGCGACCAAGCGTGAAGAGGGATCGATATCAAACGCCGAAAATAAGGTATGTTCACTTGATCTTCTTAACTACGTATTTGCTTAAGAATAATGGGGATTAGGTCTAGGATGACGGTAAAAAGTAGGAATCTTTAGGTCTTTTCTGCATGCATGATAAAATCCTAAGTGCTAGTCCATAGAGGGATTTACTACTCACAACAACTCCCAGGCTTCATCCTATGGAAAATCTGGAAAGAAAGGAACAGGAGAATTTTCAGCTCGGTCACCAGAATGTGGCAAGAGGTTTGGAACAAAATTCACACCAATATTAATGAAACCATCTCGCTACATCCATGGATGGAGTAGGACCTTCAAATCCCACAGAATGAATATCATATCATCAAATCCTAGAATCTAATTATCGCCCCTACCCCAGATCGACTCATGGCAACTGAAGGATGCACAACCAACCCTACTCTTTGGGAGGCTCCACCCACAAACTTATTTAAACTTTATTTTGATGGTGCCTCCAAAGGTAATCCAGGACCAACTGGATACGACGCAGTCATCTAGAATAGTGACGGAGAAATAATACACATCCTAGCAGGTAGTATGGGGCAAAATACAAACAACGTTACATAAATCTGGAGTCTTCTTTGTGGATTGCAAGCAACCTTGGAGTGAGGCCTTTTTCCCCTCATCGCAGAAGGTGATTCACAAATTGTTATCAAGTTCCTCTCACATCTTCTCAATGGGTTAGATTCGGAGAAAGTATCTCCCAGCTAGCGACTTATGAATGGACTCGGCAGAATAAAATCTATTCTTCAGCCGCAACAGGTAAGCATCCCTTCCCATGTTAGAAGAAAGGCCAATCAATTAGCGGATTGGCTGGAAAATTTCGGAGTCGAGCTCGAAGAAGGAAACCCCTCTTGTACCCCTTATACCAGTCCCGCTCACCCCATAGTCATTGCTTGTAAGAACATATCTCACACCAAATATCTTCCCCTGGATGGGGTGTTCTCCTCACATGACAGCCAAAAATAATCTTGTCGCCACTTGGCGTACGTTCTCTACCTCAGCCCCTCCTTGGTCATTTTGGGCCTTTACGTTACCTTCTGCCACCCTCCGCACCTCATTTTTACTTCGACGTTCCCTCGCCCAAGAGGCTCTGCAACTCGTGCGACTTTGTGGCAGTGTGCAAAAAATCCCTCACATTGCTTCATCTCCTACCTGGGAACCAGTTTCTTCTGCTCGTGATGGGGTCTTCGGAACTTCAGTGTTTAGCTTCCATTTCGAATTTCCCATTCTCAAGAGATCTCCCCTCCATTTGTCTAGCCTTCGAGCTCTGGTGCGACCATTTGTGGGTTCCTCTCAGGTTGTGGAGGTCGCTTCTCATGATGCCACGACCCCATGGAAATCCAAAACGGGGGGTTGCCTAGTACTTGGCCCGTGGGAGAGAACCGCCAGCCTTAGACGCTCCTGGTGCACCTAATAATCCTCTTGAAGCGCTCCCCGCAGTGAAACCAATAGTACCTCCCCCAGTTGATGCAATCCCGGTCCCTCAAGCCTTCCCAACAGATCCCCCCCCAGAAGCAATCCCAACAGTTCCTCCCTCTGAAGATGATCCACCTCTCGCATCGCTCCTAACACCCGTCCCAAACTAGCCACCCTGTGACCAGATGATCCAGGTGTATATTGGTGGCCACCCACCTATTCCACTTGGACCCCCACCATTGCTTCTTTTAGTTTTTTAGTTTCCGCACAGTTTACTATTTTTAGTAGTTTTTCGGTTCTTGAACTTCCGGAGCCGTTTTGAGGCCTTAAACGACATTTTTTGGGAAAACGGGGAGCAACATGGATATTAGATTGATTTTGCTCACCCAAAAGTTGTAGTCCCCGGATAGATATTTCTAACGAGGTATGGAATGTGTCAAACAGAGATCGTATGCCAAAGTTACATCCCCGGGAAGTTGATATACCAACTTACCCAAACGGGGCCCATTGTCTTGGGGTTTCATCTCCTAGGGTTAGGTCTTTGGATGTTTATGGTTTTCCATTGTTTCTCAATAATAATAGGCCTTCGAGCCTCATGGTAACACAGTTCAAAGGCCAATAGCTGCCACATCTCTTCTCAGAGATAAGCTACCAGCGCCCTAGCTAGTTTATTTCCATTATGTCTGTAAGCATATTTCAGTCATTTGTTATTAATGAAATAAAGTCTTATTTCCGTTGCATCTCTGTGTTTATGTGTATTTATGTATTTCATTGTGTTCCTACATAAATCCGGATCAGTGGTATCAGAGCGGTCTTCTCATTCTAGATCCTTCTTTGCATGTCCCCAACAAGATTAGGGTATAAGGACTTGGGGCTTGATCTGGTTGAACCTTTGCAAGATCAGCCTCGCAAACCCCGACGACCGCCCATGGGGGAAGAAAAGAAAGATGAGGGAGCAGGAGATCCTATCAAAATGTTGCTCGAGGAGGCCCTCGAGAAACAAAGGAACACGATGATGGACAACTTTTCCCAGATTCTTCAACGGATTCCCACTGGCGGCGCATCGACATCCAAAATCCACTCTGGAGGTGCCACTCCTTTTAAGGTACAAGTAAACTTTGACATTCCCATATTTGACGGCCAAATAGATGCAGATGCCGTAGATAGATGGTTGAATCTGTTAGAAGGATATTTCTCAGTTCATGACTTTTTCGACCGAGAAAAGATTATTTTTGCACTCCTCAAAGCTGCCCCCCATGTCAAGGACTGGTGGGAAACCTACTCGGAGCAAGAGGGAGAGGGAGAACCCTCTTTGTTCTTGGTCGCACCCACTTGGAATTCTTTTCGAGACGCCATCAAGGAACAATATTATCCCATGGGGAGCTATGAGGACAAATACATACAATGGACTACGTTGCGGCAGCAAAGGGATCAAGATGTGCATGAGATGACGAATTTGTTTCATACCCTATGCACAAAGTTGGGTATCAAATATTCATAGAAACATTTGGTGTTAAAGTACCGTAGTTGTCTGCAAAGATACATTTAGGAGGAAATGGAGTTCCTCGACATCTCCTCGCTTGGTGTGGCATACCGATATGTTGCCAAGATTGAGCAGAAGTTCAAACAGAAGAAGCGAGACTTTGGATCTGCAAATCAGAAGCAAGGGAAAGGTACTCCTAAACTGCAGAACAAAGGACCAAGCCAAGGCGGGGTAGCCCAAGACAACCCGCCAAAGCCACAAGCAAATAACAACACCACGAAGCCAAAAAAGGACACGGGGAAGTGGTGTGAGTTCCATAAGAGCTCCACTCACAACACAAGTGAGTGTCAGGCCAAGCAGTCACTAGTAGTCGAGTTGAAGGCTTTTGAATCAGATGCATGCTCCGACTCTGAATCAAAACCTTTCAAGGGGAATGACAGGGGGAAGTAGATTATCGATGCAGAGCCCAACGCCACCGTTGCCACCACGAAGATCCAGAAGGAGGAACCAGAAGATCCAGAGGAGGTGGAGCGTCTCTTCCATTCCAAGATGTGGGTAAAGGGTTCCCCGTTGCAGTTCATTGTCGACAGTGGGAGCCAGAAGAACCTCATCTCGGTATAGGTCGTGAAGCGGCTGGGCGTGCCGACCACAACACACCCACAACCATACACCATCGGGTGGTTGCACCAAGGATGGGACCTCTGCATCAGTCAACAATGTCGCCTTCCCTACAACATCAAGCCCTTCACGGATGAGGTATTATGTGACATTTCTCCTCTTGATGTTTCTGATGTATTATTAGGCCAACCGTACTTGTGGAAGCGACATGTCGTGTATGAGTCTAGGCCTCACGTTGTTATTATCACTTTGGGAAATAAGTTGTACAGGATACTGGAGATAGCACCGTCTACCACCATCTCTTTGGTTACTGCAAAACAATGCAATAAGCTCATTTTCAAAACCAGGAAATTTGTTTTCCTTATGATCTGCCCTCAAGGAAAGAGGAAGACTGCGGACATGACCTCCAAACAGGGCCCCGCTGCACGAAAACAACAGATGGATAAGGTCGTAGAGGAGTATGAGGACATCTTCACCTCCCCTGTAGGGGTGCCTCTACACTGCCATATCAAGCACCCCATCGATCTGACCCCAGGTGCGTCGTTTCCCAATGGACCCATCTACCGGCGCTATGTCCTGGAGAATGACGAAATCAAGAGGCAGATTCAAGAGTTGTTGCAGAAAGGTCACATCTGGCCAAGTTCATCACCCTGTGGGAGTCCGGTCGTATTGGTGCAGAAGAAGGATGGGACTTGGAGACTCTGCATTGACTATCGGGAACTGAACAAGATCACTATCCGGAATAGGTACTCAATCCCATGGATTGATGACCTTCTAGACCAACTCAAGGGGGAAAAATATTTCAGTAAGATCAACTTGAAGTCTGGGTATCACCAAGTACCAATCGAACCCTCTGATGTGTGGAAGACTGCATTCAAATCCAAGTAGGGCCTTTTCGAATGGTTGGTCATGCCTTTCAGGTTGACGAATGCCCCTGCAACCTTCATGAGGCTAATGGATGACATCTTGCAGCCATTCACCAACTCATTTGTAGTGGTGTACTTGGATGACATTCTGATCTTCAGCCAGACTTGGGAAGAGCACCTCCACCACATCCAATAGGTCCTCCAAACACTGCGACAACACAAGTTGTGTGCCAATTTGGAGAAAT
>ML793593.1:82208-100326 GCA_009831015.1 Picea engelmannii
TATTGAAATAATTTATTTTGTATTCACTTTGAATTATAATACACTCATCACTTCACTTTATTATTTACCTTTTAAAATCTCTTAAACCACTTTGATTACTTTGACCTTTTGGGGCTTCTAGATGACATATGAGGGTCCTCAAATTGTGAGGAGTTATGTGACGTTCTACATACCACCAAAAATGGCATGACATGTACTATCCATATAGAATAGTATTATCTAAAAATATATCATAACTCATACCATTACCCATCAAACAAACTTGGGTCCATTACCCAAACCCGGGGTCTCCAACATCTCATGGCCATCACTCTCTAACCATGAGGAATTATGTGACGTTCCACATACCACCGGAAATGAAATGACAAGTACTATCCATCTAGGATAGTTTCCTTGACAAATTCACTTTCCTTCATCTCATTATTCCATAATTAAGCATGGGTTCTCTTACTGCACAAAGCGTCTTCCCGTGAGGGCTTTCACCATAAGGGGACCACTTTGGAGTTCATCCATATTTACTTCTTATCAACCATGACAAAAAAATAATGAGTCATATTTACATCAAAGACTATTGGGTCCATTACCCAAACCTTTGTGCTATGGGTCTTTCTTCAAGGGTTGACATCAATGACAACCAACCTTAATCAACGGGTTGACATCAATGACAACCAACCAACCGAAATTTATTTAAAGAAATCTTAAACATAAAAACATCTTATTATAGAAAACTTAATCTAGTTTCTCATATATGAGTTAATTCATCTAAACTAATAAGTAACTATTCATTAAATATAACATTTGATCCCACCTACAATAAAGTGATGCACTATGATTGTTGTTACACCATCATTAATCTCCACCAAAATCATTATATTTAGGATCTACCAGAGGGGGTTAACTCATGTCGTGAAAATTGCAAGAAGTGATGAACCCAATATCCAACAATCCCCCTAACGCATGTGGGACGAGTTTTGAACTAGAGACATGTCTCTCTTATACCATTTGTTGGACTAAGATTGTCATTAGACCAAAACCAACAAGCCTTAATCTCTGCCACAATCACTAGGAAAACTTGCCAAAAACATTAACCCAATATCCAACATAAAATCTATATACTCAATATTCATACTCTTAACCCATATAAAAAGATTAGTTATAAAAATATAATAAGTCTATTTAAATTTATAAATACAAAATTTTAATTTATAAATACATAATGTTATAGTGATTTCCTAATATATCACATTCATTTTAAGAAAATCTAAATACATGTGTTTTTTTTGGTCTCAAAAGTTTTAGTAATTGCATTTTAAAATATTAACTTATAATATTATTTAAAAAAAAATCCTCCCAAGAATTTGAACTTTCAAATTATTATTCTTCTCCTTCTTTATAATTTAGTAATTGTATTTTAAAATATTAAACTTATAACATTGTTATTGTAGAAAAAATATGTATTTAATAAATTATTGTTCAGTTTTAAGTCAAGAACATGCTCTCACTAAGAGATATAATTGGTTGTAATATTACAAATCAAATGAGTGTAATCTTACCCTGAGTTTATACATAAAACAAACAAACATGGAATAGACTTTCTTGATATATTCTCAAGTGATGATGTATTGTGAGAATAAAAAAAAGTTACTTTTTCAATTAAATAATTATGTTTTAATAAAATTAAATTGTATTTACATTTTCCAAATACTTGTTAATTGACCTATTGAACCTATGTCATTGCATGTAATAAAGGACTTTTGAATTATAGTGTAACTAAATATTTATGGGCCGGGCCAAATGAACTACTCCATTACTTCCAAAGTGTCTATTCTAATTGTTTTTTTTGTTTTGTCAAAAAAGATTTTCATTCTCCCTAATATAGTTTTATATAAAATCTTTAGTATAGAGTTTAAATTTTAAAATTTTCAATGTTTTAAATTTATCATTTGAGGTTTTATATAAGATAAGTTTTTCAATGTTTTAAATTTATCATTTGAGGTTTTATATAAGATCTATAGTATAGAGTTTAAATTTTAAGGTTTTCAATGTTTTAAATTTATCATTTGAGGATTTATAGACAGGAAAGTGTTTTCTAATCTACATATTCTATTTTCCTAGCATTTTCCAAATAAATTGGAAACCTAAGTGGAAGCTTATAAATTTTCAAGGTAAAAAAATAAAAAAATTATTTATTTTTATGTGTGTTGTGTTTAAAGCTTAAAAAACAAATAAACCAGAGTTTTGAGTAAATAATGGGTAAATAAGCACTTGGAGATTTAATTATTAAAAAAATCCATATTTCTCATTTATAACATTTAATATATTTTTATGTAATAACTCAAAAAGTTACTTTATTAAAATAAAGGTTAAATTTTGAGTTAAAGTTTTCCCAAGTTAATTTTAAAAAAGTGTTTATAATTTTATTATAAAGAAAATTTCACCTAAATTGTTAAAATGAATTATTAATAAATAACTCAATTTAAAATGAATTATTAATAAATAATTGTATTGGTTATTTACTAAGTTATTTTTACATGTAAATTATAATGTAATTTTATTGTAAAAGTGATTTTTGCTTATTTTATAAATTTAGATTACTTACATTATAAAAGTAATTTTTGTAAAAGTAAGCATATAGGACATAATGAGAGCTTTTTTTAGTCTTTACAACTAGGAAACATCGTCATGCATGTAACACCATGTGAGTCAACCTCGAGCTACCATGTGGCACCTTGGTTACCATTTTGAGTATTTATGTCTTTCTTCAAAAGAACATAACTTTGACATCCTACTTACCAATTTTTTCAAGCTCTCTAAATTTGGATAGTCAATTCATATTTTTCAAGTCACTTTCATATTGTAATATGACTAGTCCAAGTGAGATCCTACTTACCGGTTCTAACTACTTCTCATGGAAATACGGTATGGAATATTTACTATGAAGTAAGGGACTTTATTGGGTTACCTTGTAACAATAAAAATGACCAAACACGTGGATTAATATGAATGTCAATCTTTAATGAATTATGTTTTCACTTTCATGGAATTGACACCTTAGATGCAACATGAGAAAATCTAGAAACCATGTTTAATAAACACAATGAGATTCAAGACCACTAGCTTGAAAATCAGTTAATTTCCTTAAATTCTAGTGATGACATTGATGATTTTTTTTATCTAAGTTTAAAATACTTGTATTTTTACTTGTGGAATGTAAGATAAAGAAGGAAGATGACCAACTTATGTATGCTATTCTCACTAATCTTGGAAATGCCTATTCTATTTTTGTATTTACTTTTCACTCAACCAAAGAAGCACTTATTAGGAAGGGGATACTTACAAAATGACCTCCTTTGAGGCATCTTGTGATTCTCTAAATATAAATCAAGATAATCTCTTTCACCTTGTATTCATTAACACTATAGGTAAATCTAGCAATGCCTTAGTGGCTCAACATAAGCAAGGTCAAGCTTCCAAAGAAGCAACATACTCACAACAACAAACAAATCAAGGGTCTCAAACCCTCTCAATGAGATCCTACTCCGAATGGTGATAAATGAACTAAATCAAAAGGTAAGAAAACTAAGATACATTGTAACTTATGTGGGAGAGATGGTCATATGGAGCCTAGATGTTTCAAGAAGATGGAAACCTTAGAAAAATCAATGAAGAAGAAGAACATTTATCTTGATCATCCTTATTCTAAATCTTCTTCTCATGGACATGCTCTTTCTACTTCTAGTTTTTCCTTTAATGCAACATTTACTTCTTCTTATAATACATGACTTATTGATTCTAGAGAGTCTTAAAATATGGTCAAGAATAAAGCCGTATTTTCTACTCTTAATGAATGTAACACCAACAAAATATTTGTTGGTGATGATAGATCTCTTAATGTTGTAAGTTCCAAAATAATATAGCTAGATGATGGCCATTATAATGATGTATTATTTGTTTCATTTCTTTCCTACAACCTTTTATCAATATATCAAATCACTCATTGATATGAAAGAAAATGGTAGAATTTTCACCTCACCAAGTTGTAATAAAAAATTTCAAGGATCCCAAGCATGTCTTAGAAATTGGAATTGTTGATGATATTATTAGGTTGTATAGATTTCTCAATTTTGGGTCATCATTCCTTCCATCAGGTTTTATTTCTCATACCAATCACATGAGCAATTTGGTAATCGAAACTATCACTCATTACAACATCTATGTAAACGTAATATGGTGACTTATCTCCTCTCATTTGTTGCAGATAGTATTTGTTCAGGTTGTGTTATTGGAAAATACCATCAGGATAGTTTTGATTAATAGGAATCTTAGCATGTTGTAGTCCCCTTGAAGCTTATTCATAGTGATTTGTATGGTACACTTCCTTCTACTTATGTCTTTGGGTTAAATTACTTGTTAACTTCCATTGAAGACTTATCCAAACACATTTGGGTTTATTTCTTAAAACTTAAGAGTGAAGTTTTTAACATGTTTTTTTCCCTACAAGGCCTTTGTAGAAAAACAATCTGATCATTAAATTCAAAAGTTAAGAATGGATAATGGGGAAAATATGTTAACAACAAATTTACAACATAATAAACTACAAAGGGAATTCAAATGGAACATATTGTTCTATACACAACACAACAAAATGATGTTGTTGATACAAAGAATCACTCATTAAAAAAATGGTAAATTGTATGATCTAATCTAAGGGATTAAGTCCTCATTTTTGGGAAAAAGTCATTAATTGTGTGAATTACATAGTAAAAAAACACTCCCATAAAGGTTTCAAAAGATATAATTTTGAAAGGATTATGGAGTAGCATTAAACCAAATATACATCACTTTCATGTATTTATTTGGTAATGAAGCATGGGATGACATTACTAATGAGAAAACTAAAACATCATAGCTTAAGAGTGAGAAGTGCATTTGTTTTGGATATTTTGGAGATGTAAAAGGTTACAAAACTATTCAACATCATTCTACAAAATTTTTTATTAGGAGATATGTCAAATTTGATGAAGGTCTCTCAACATACGTACCTAATTTAATGATTATTCCATCTTCATCCTATGAGTCATCTTCAACACATGTACCATTTTATTCTATCCATAATATTTATGTTAGTACCCATTTTCTATTTTCTTCTTTATATGATGGCAATAATTATGAAAATCAAACTCTTCTCACTCGTCCTTCTAGGCTATTTGAGTCCAATGAACTTGAACCAGCGCCAAAAACACAACTTCCTAGATGGGTCCATACAACATGAGAATCATTTGATGATATTTTTGGTGATCATTTAGATCAACATCATACCCATTTCAATTTCCACTGATCCTCCTACCTCAAGTTTTCAAGATTCGTGACCCAAAACAAATTGTAGAATCTTTTGGCCATCCATATTGGGATACATCAATGAATGAAGAATATTGTTCCTTAATAGTGAATGATACGTGTGATCTTGCCCCTCTTCTGGAAGGAAAAAACCTTTGAAAGTGTAAATGGATGTATAAGACTAAGTATGTAGTAGATAGAATTGTTGACAAAAAAAGGACCAATTAGTTGTCAAAGAATTTTCTCATGTAGAAGGAATTGAATATGATGAAAACTTTACTCCTATAGCCAAAATGAATTTCCCACCATGTTTCGATATAGATTGGATCATAATATTATTTTTCATCTATCTCGATGCTTTCAGAGTGGAAAAAATTGGAGGAATCAATTTTCAAGGTCATTTTAATGGCAGGTCCCAATTTGGAAAATTGGGATTGGAAACCTTCCAGATCCATTTTGAGGAATCAAACATAATTTTTTGGGGTCAAAACTTCCATAGCTTTATCTAGGACCCCTTGAATCTATTATACACATTGATACCTTTCTAATGGTGCAAAAAATTACATCAATCAGAGCTCATATGCAAAATTTATGCCTCTCGCAAGTTGACTTATTGTGTTGACCACCATGGTACGAGTGGATTCCACGTCATCCCCCATTAATCTTGCATATGGGGCTAGCTACGTATGAAATTTCAGGAAGATTCTATAAGGTCCAAAACCTTATCACAATTTAGGGTTGAGGAAGTCAAAACCCTACCCCTAGATGGTTATTGGGTGATGTTAAATACCGAGCTACTAGGAGGAGAAAGGGTTCCATTCTTTAGCATTGTATTTGTTCCATAGTTGAGCAGAGCCCTTAGGAGTGGTATTTTAAGAGAATAACAAAGGAGGAGAGATTCTATATCAACCATACAAGCCACAATGTCAAAGTCAACTCCACAGGGAGTGCGTCTTTTTTTGTACTTAGATTTGAAGGAAAGAGAGCAGAGTGGCCTCACCTTCTAGATGGGTTTTATCTCGTATTGAGTTTTCGAGTTTATATCTTGTCTTTATTTTTGGATGGTGTGTGAGTATTTATTTATGTTATCTATTTTTCACATTTCATCTATTTCATACATTTTAAGAAGAAAGTCAATAATTAAAGAATCTGAGACCTAAAGAAAATTAACCCTCACAATAAATATTTCAGTATTTTATTAGATCTGTTGTGACGAATTGCCCAATGGAATATCCACGACGGTTTACAGATCATTTTTAGTACCTTACAATGTCACATAAATCGGAGGTCCATCAAATGGATGTTAAATCCATCTTCTTGCACATGGATTTGCAAGAATAAATTTAGACAGAAAAACCTCTTGGATATTTTAGAATGAGAATGACTCCAATCTTATTTTCCATCATAATAAATACCTCTATTTCCTTACATAAAATCCTCAGGATTGATATGATAAAATGGATGGCTTTCTTCTTAGCAGGCTTCTCTAGATGTCATTCTAACCCCAATTGTTATACTAAGAAAGTGGGTGACCATCTCATTTTTCTTGTTTTCTATGTTGATGACTTTATACTCATTGGTAGCAACCCCAAATATTTAACCATGTGAAATATAATATTAAGGAGAAATTTGGAATGACAAACTTAAGACATTTGTTTTATTTTCTTGGCCTTCAAGTCTTGCAAACCAAGGAAGGAATTTTTGTTTCCTAGTCTCAACAATGCAATAAACACATTGATATACACATGAACTCCATCAAAATGATTGTCTAGGATTACATTCTTGAAGTGCTCTCACTACAAGGAAAATTCCACCTAGGAGAGGATTTTAGTGATATAAGATTGGGAAAATGATCCAAAAGCCTCTTCTAAAACCTATACTATTGGAAGTAGATGTTTTAGAGAAGGTTTAAAAAAAAAATCACTATACTAAAAATGTTGGGAGGTCATAGGTTTTGGTAGAGGTTTTTTGTCAGTGTGTTTATATTGATAATGTGCATCGGTGTGGAAATATATATAAAATATGTACCAATATGCTAGCATTTGATATGCACTAGGGATTTAATATGTTTGTGTGTGCGCACATGCGCATGCATTGATGTGTATGATATATTTTTGAATCCTTAATGCATATATTAGATTTTGGAATCATTGGGATGTTTCTATCAATAATACACACAATATGCTAATATTTGATAAGCACTAGGACTTTAAAAATATAATAAGAATTGATGTGTATTATATATTTTTAAGGACCCAATGTGTATTTTATATAATAACATCACTTAAATGCATATGGTATACATCAAAGCATCAGTGTGTATATTACCTTGTGAGTTGTAATGTCTTGTAATGATTATTATAAGAGCAAGGACATGGTAATGATATCATTGAAGGAAATGATGTTTTTGTTGTCATTAGGAGCATGATGCTTTTATTACAAGTATTGGCATTGATGCATAATACTCTTTAAAAAATCACTAGTGCATAAATAAGTATGAAGTGCAATGTTGCCTTCAAATGATTACAATGCATTGATATGTTTCAGTGTTGAATTTTTCCATATTGCAGGTATGAAAATGCAATTTCTTGTTTTTTTCAAACAAATTTCAATTAATCATTGGAAAATAATATATTATTTATAATACTCTCGATTTTTTTATTTTAATTATTGTGTTTGGATATAATCACTACTTTAATGTGATGTATTATTTAAATAAATATACCAATTGATTACTCCTCGGTTCATTGTAACAATGTAAATCATCCATATATTTAATTAGCAACGTAACATTTTATAACACTAGATAATATAGTAGAATAAGAAATCCATTGTATTATATACAAATAAAAGTCCCTTCATCATACAAAATGGGACAAAATAATAGACCACAATAATCAAAATGTCAATAAATAATTGTTCCAATTATTGGTAACATGTCATCATCCAATTGGAACAATATGTCCACACACTACAAAGAGAACACCTTGTAGCAGAGATTTTTTTATGAAACCTCCCCGAAAAATGTATCTCTTCTCTATTTATAGCAAAGGTGGACAGCTGAAGGTTTTTGCAGAGGTTTTTTCACTAGTGCTCTTGTAAGGAGAATATGCACTAGTGTGCACATACAAATAATGCCTCGGTGTTGATGTAGTAAGATGCACCATTAGCCTCTATAAACAAAATAAAATACATATCATCTCTATACTCTAAACAAAGTGCATCGATGCACATACATATGATGCCACGATACGTATAATTGTTTGGCACACTGAGGCAAGGTAAAAAAAAAAAAAAAAACTTACCATATTGATTTTCCTTGTTACACCTCATTATGTGTTTCCAACCTATCAGACAAGAACATGTGCTCACTTTCCTTCCATGGTCACCCCATTTGCAGTGCTCTATAGTTCGCTCTATAGCTCTACCGATAGATTCCACACATTTCCAAATTTTGGACAATATCACAAATTTTCATTTCTTCTCTACAATGAAACCAGGCCTCCTTGGGAGAGAAGAGGCTAGATAAATTGTTTATTACCTTGTTATTTTCATTTTCATTGGATTAAGATTTGAAATTGGCTTGAAATTTGGTATGTTTTAATTTATTTTTTTAATTCAAAGCGGTGTGTTTAAATGATTTGGCTCGCCCTGGAACTTGGTGCATCCTATGAATTTATAGGAAGCATTTCCATTGATGTGTATATGATAAATAAACACATAGGTGTCATTCACAAAATGACACCATGAAAATGTTGAAAAATAAAGATAGTGGTGCATCTTTCGGGACACTCCATTACCACAACATTATAAAACACAATGCACCATTAAAAAAAAAATTGGTTCTCCAAGATGAATGGAGCACTGGTGTGTTCCATTAACCAAACACACTGCCTAGTTTTCAATATAAAATATTTATTGTGGCAATGCGTCAAAGTCAACCAAATGCACAGTGCAATGTCCAACAAAGCACCATGTAAAATATATAACGATTTATCATAGAGGTGTGTCTTATGGGACACCCCATTACTGACGCTTCAAGAAAAATAAAAGCTTGATTTTTTACGTTTAACCAGCTACACTACCGAGTTTTCATCATAAAAAATTAACCTAGCAGTGTAGTAGGTACACACAATGCACTAGTGTGATTCACAGTGTGGAACCAAACCAAATATTTAACAATTATCATAATGGTGTGTCTTATAGAATGTCTCATTATCGATGCATCCTAAAAGACATTGCAACACTAAAAAAACATGTTCTCTAAAGAACTTGGAGCATTGATGCTTTCCATATAGCAAACCAGACTACTTGGTTTACCACCTAAAATTTTTAACAAAGCAATGCATTCCATAGAACCAACTGCACCACGTGACATTGAACATATGTAAAATGGCAAGGTGGTGCATCTTGTGGGATTCCCTGTTACTAGTGTGTTAGAGAACACAATGCAACATTAAAATACATATTTGTGCTTGAATACCCATGGAGCATCGATGCTTTAGACTAATTGCATATCTTAGTCGTGCTTTGTTTCTCATGCTATAGTTTTAATACCCCAAGGTCGAGCCCTTGCTGAATTGTAATGATGTTTAATGATGTTTATAGGTTGGTGAGACAAGTGTTTATAAGTTGGGAGTCTTATGTGTTTATCAAGCCGAATATCCTAGATGATGAAGGTTCGGAAGCTTGATTTTGTATATGTAAATACTCACATCATTAATATAATTACATAGTTGTGTGTAGACCAACCACGGAGAAAGAGTTATGGGGGACTAAGCTTTGTTGGGTAGGGAAAGGGATGGGGTTGAGAGGCTGGGAAAAAGGGCTAAGCTAGAGGGCTTATTGCCAAGGGAATATTATAATATATTTTCCTAAAAGACTGAGGTTTGGGGAAATAACCCATGTTATCCTAAGTTCCTTTGCGGAGAGGAATGAACTCCAAGTGGAGAGGAACGAGCTGCCCAAAAAGTGATGTGTTAACCTGGGTGCATGCATTTTTATGGGGGAAAATACGTCATTGTGGGGTTTTGTTGGCCATTCTTTCCATGCTCCCCACTCATGCACGGACTCAGAATGATCATTCACGCAGCCAACCATTTCCTCCATCGTGGAACTTTGCAACCTTTGAAACCTGCAAACCCATGAAGCTAACTCATTTTTCTTGTGAGGCAGAGCACGACTGCAAAGTGCCTGAACCATATCACACCCTAGCCATTTGTTGTTTCTACCCACGTTTTTCTCTAGACTGGTGTGGCTTGATGTCATTACCAGAGCCCATACCCAATTTTTTTTATTGTTTTTACCCGTTTTACTTAGGAGTTGGATAGAAGAAGCAGGTTATTAGACCTGTGGTTTTGAAGAGGTGGGTTGTCAGGCCCGTGGATTGAAGAAGTGGGTTGTTAGGCCTATGAGAAAGTCTCTCCAAGTGATAGAGATTGTTGGGGAAGTGATTTCTCTTAGAGGGAGTCCAACAACAACTACAGAGCTTTGAGAATTCTTGATCCGGCCTGTTACTGAAGCCTTGGAAGGGAAGTGGAGCAACCAATGGACAAGGGAACAATGAAGGTGTATATTCTCGGGTGGGATAGGCATGTGGGGAATGAGAGTCTATGAGCGGTGGGCGTAGGTAGGATCTTGGGAGGGAATCCTTCATGTTGCATTGTGCAACTTTCCATAGTCTCAACCTAGCCTAGGATTCCCTTTATCCCGGGTGGAGTTTAGTCCCATCTCGGGGGTGACCCACTGTTGATAGCTTGGAGAAAAATGGTCCAAGGATGGGAGGTTAGAGGAATGTCTACACGTAGTTGGTGACTTTCATAAAAGGATAAGTACCATCACTATGATTATTTTTATGTTGTGTATTATGTACATGCCATGATATTTATAATATTGCCTTTGTAGGCTGTTGTAGCAGATTTTATGTGATTTCCGCATTAATTTGTGTATTACTAGAATGCATATTATCTTTTTAAGTTTATATGTATGATGTTATGTTAGTCACTATCATGATTTCGCAACTCGACAATTTTCCCCCAAAGGGAAGCACCTTCGTAACCTCGATCCATGAAGTTGCGATTTTCTTTAATTAAGCATGGATTAATTAAAATGCTTAAGTCAAATCACTTCTAATCTTTTATCTCACACCATCGCGATTTTGGGTTTTTAAGGTTTAGTGGCTAGGAGTGAAAACACCTGATGTGGTGAGCGTCGAAAAGGGGATTAACAACTAAGTGAACCAAATTGAAATAACTAAACCAGACTAATTAGTGCCTTAAAAAAACTTTAACACACGCGGTTTACGGATGAAGTCTTGAATGATCCTGCATTTTTCAATGTTATGACTCGTCAAGCATTTATGGCATTTATTTGAATTGCACTAAGGTGACAAATAGTAAGATCTCGTTTTTACTTCTAAATCTTTATATTAATTGATTTGACCGTTCTGTAGTCAAGGACACCCATGGGTTTAAATAACCAAGATAGAGAGTTTTTCCTTCATTATTTTAGTTTTCATTCCTATTTGCGCATAGAGCCATTTCAACAGGATAACCGTTGTTTTTGTTTTTCAATTTTTTCGACAGGAGGTCCAGTTGCAGGTTTCTCTATCATGGCTCCACGAAAAATGCCCAAGGCAGCTGCCAAGAGTTTAGGTAAGGGTTCATACATTTTTTCCGATACCTCGCCTCGAAGTATTAATTCTATCAAGACATGGTCATACGTTTCCAACATTCTGCAATTCGAGTCGGTAAACTGTTCGGATGATTCTAGCGACAATGAGAAGGATGACTTATCAACCAAATACAAAATCGTCGCTCAAGAAGAGATGCACAAAATAGCGGCAAGGCCCCAGCTTCTTCCCTATTGTGATATGATCAGGTGGGCACTAGACCATGTGGACATCCCTACCAAGATGATTATCAATGAACAAAAGGTAATGATTGGGACTTTCAGGCCCAAACATTTGTAGGCAATGTATAAATTTTCACCCACACTGAACCTTACTCACAATGCCGAATTTCTAGAAGGTTTCAAGAAGAAGGAGTGCAAGCAGTATGCAAAAATTTTATCCGATCTGATCAAAGATTGGGTCTCACACCCCATGAAGTTCAGGGCTGACATTAACGAGATCTATTCTATCTCTTCCTTGGAGCCACAATTCAAGTACATAGCAATGATGGCCTTCAAGTTGTATGGGAAGGAGGACACTACCCATTTTTTCCTCCCATGGGTACCGCTCATGCATACAACTGCTGAGGGTTTCTCCTTCGACTGGGCCAAACTTTTGTCTGACAGTCTAACCAGTCGAATTACCGAATATCGAGCACAAAGGGAAAGTAAGAAAGCAACTTTGTTCTTTATGTTTGCTTACATCATGGATTACATCTGCTTCATGACACCCTTCCCACTAATGAACTAGAGCTAGGCTCCATCTAATACAAAGCCTATTCATGTCTACCACTCGAATCTTTGGGAGGATAAAGCCAAAGAATTCATCTACGCGATCTTCAACTAGGTAATGGTGCCATTGCATGTCACCATCTTCAGCCAACTGTCACCCAAGATTTCGAATAGCGTCACGACCAACCTGAGTAGCCTGGAAGATTGGTATATAGAGGTGGAATTTTCATATATCAAGGTTTTCGGCACCTCTGTTCCTCCATATTCTCTACCACTATTCTTTCTAGATAAGCTATTGTGTCATGAGATTGTCAGGCAGACTATGATCGACGAAATAAGGAAAGAGCTCAAAGGAGTATCAAAAAATTTATGGTCGCCCTTCCCCATTCATATTGGTGCATATTCCTTGTTAGATTTTGGCCATGCCAAAGCTGAGGCTATGGTTTTAGAGGAAATGAAGCTGGTGGATATTGAGTTCAAGAAGCACGACCCTAGTAAGGTTGTGAGGAATCACCTGGCGAGTTGTAGCCTGAAGAGATATGAACATGAGGATTACCCTCATGATGAAATATTCTAGGGTGCGAGGTCCTACTCTAAATTCCTAAGTCGGATTCAATCCCTGCCACCTGACAATATGGTCAATTTCTTTAAATTCCAAGAGCATTGGCGGAGTTGTCTCCCCTAGATTTTACAGGGTGAAACCCCAAAGCTTCCGGTTACACAGTAGATGGAAGCCAAAGGTTGAAAGGACTCGAGTCGTAACAAGGAGAAGAACTAAGAGAAAATAGGGGAGGCTGGAACCTCAGATCAAGGAGCCGAAATCCACTACCAACAAGAAGGAAACTGCGAAAAGGGTACGCCGGGCAAGCAGGTCCAAGGTCAAGCAGAGATACCCTCGCAAGGGTCGGGTGATTCACTATCGCTCATGTCAAACAATTAGGTCACAGATGTTACCCTGAAACAACCATCCAAGGAAATCAGCAGTTCGATTGCTATTATCACACCCTTATAGTTCACAAAGGGGAATCCCGATGCTGAGTGGATTTTCAATGAATAATTGACGCCCATTTCTGTAGAGGAGTTGCCTCCTAACGAATTTTTCATTGATAAAAAAAGGAAGGCCGTGGTGAGGAAAGAATTATATCAAAGAGAGGGCGTAGTGGCTAAAAAATTTAAAATCATGACAGATGGAAAGGCCATGAAAGAGTAAGAATTCACAGATGAGATAGCAGGAACATTAGGGGCTTATGTTACAGCCAATTAGTACTCAGTTGGAACTTTGAAGGCCCAGTTGAAATGAAATAACCGCTTGATCAGTAAGTTGGAAGCTAAAGTGGCTATTGCTGAAGGAAATGCCAGGGATGAGGTGAGAAAAAGCCTCGAGCAAGCCCGAATAGTCGATCTGCAGGAGATTGATAGATCCGACCTTGAGCAGGTGCGTCAGTCGACGCAAATTATCCAAACGCAAGTAAGCCAACAGGGGCAACAAATTATAGAGTTACAATCAAAATTGGATGTTGCCGAGAATTAGGTTTTAGACATAGAAATGGTCATATCCCAAGCTATCGAAATGCGACAAAAGGTATTAATGGCTCAACAAGACTTGCTTGTAAACGTAGGAACCATTCAAAACCACTTTCAGACGATAGATCAAGTGTTAGAAAATATTTCTTTGAGAGAAAGAGAAGTCGGGGCAGCTCGGGTTGCTTTCCAAGACGTTGTTATAGATACAACAAAGATAGAGATGGTCAGCAGCTCCAAATTATCCATCGCAGAACAAAATAGAGGGAATATCGTGTTGAAGGTCTGGGAGCAGAATATATCAGAAAGCAGAGGGAGAGATAATGAAGTGATGAATTCTTGTGAGGAAACGTTCACCGTGATAAGTAAAATTTTGTTAGACCTTGATAAGGAAGGCAGTGCTGGGATGCTGGAAAAAATCAATATAGCTAAACACCTGTTGGACATCAAAGAAAACGTGGAGAAAGAGCAAGTGGAGATATCCCAGATAAGCCAGGTTGATCTGGTCCAAGTGGACAAATGGCTAGTACAACCAAGTTTATAATAATCTTTTATCATCATGGAAGACCGACAAGTAGGGAAAAGGTTGCCACAGTTGGTGAAGAGTTGTTACACCTTTGAGGCAAGCAACCAAGAAGAGCCTTCTAGGTTGATATCCCAATTGATGGAAAGGTGTTTCATTTTCATCGAGCAGGGGAAGGGGCAGGTTTCTAGTGCTAAATAATGACAGATATCAACCCGTTCTATTTATGGAGTTGGAAGAAAAGAGAAAGGAAGGTGCTCCACCCTTACGAGGGAACACAAAGATGAGGAGATGAAATGCTCCATTTTTTCATTTGTAACTGACAAGTTTCCAGAACGATTAGAATTCTAAATGTTCAGAAGTTTGTTTAAATATACATTGAGGAAGATATAGAAGGGTCTTTTTTTTGGTGGTAGATTGTAATAGAGAAATTTGTTTTTAGCCAGGATTAATACAAAGTGAAATGAAGACTCCATATTCCGTCAAGATTGAGTTATGTGTTTTTCCTTTGTTATTTCATGCTTCATGTCATTTTTTACATATACATCTTTGATGAATGTTTTAGCTGCAATTTAGTATAACTTATACTGTGGTGATCAGGTTCTAGTTATCTAGTTATTTACAGTTTTTCCTCTATATTGGATACTAGTAGGTACAAGACCTTTGAATTACTTAGATCTCTACATTATATGCTTTCATAAAGGTATTCTTGTCCTTTCTTCTTCTGCTGCAACGTGGGATTCCTCTGAAATTGATGCCCCACATTGTTGACAACTCTACTTTTTCACAATCAGTTTCAACATTTTAACTCAGTTACAGAAAACGCCCTTTGATTTCGTTAAACCCTTTGATTGGCTTCACTGAATTTTCCTCGTATAATCTAAAATTGAAATAAGCACTTTAAAACATCAACCCTCTTTTAAATCTCTGTTCTCCCCATGACTGTACCCATCGTAAGACAACCCAACATCAAACCTGGCCTATCGGATCAAACCAATGTCGCTTTGAATCTTTTCGATACCATACTTAAGACTGCCATCACCCGGACAGAGCTCGAACATTCATGGGCCGCCATCGAACGGGATATCAAAATTCAAGAATATTTGGAAGCTAGACCAAGACAACTCAGAGATCGACCATAGCTTCATCCCCCGAAGTTGTTTCTTCCCCTTTTTTTTTCTTTCACTCACTTTATATGCTTAGACTCTACACTTTATAGCCTTAAGTGTATACTCAGGAACAACAGATGCTAAGAAGGTATTGGGGGGATATCCCCTAAGAAAAATTCATACGACCTCATTCTCAACTCTGGTGTAAGCGAAGCCTCTTGACGTCACCAATTATACAATGGGTTTCACCACTCCCTTAGTCAAACATATATGTTGATTTAATAGCCTTAGATAAGTTTACTCATAAAATCCTATTCCAAGGCTCTAAATCCTAAGCTAGTTTGTGCACCCTAGAAAATAAAATCGTTTCTAATCAATTTTAAATTATAGCATTGCTTTCAGTGGCCTTGCTTACTCAAAAAAGTGTGATCGTGAAACTAATGATGTTATGACTCAACAAGTAAAATAAATGAATATGAATAAAATGCAAAGTCCTAACTTCAAATCTCAATAAATGATAAGCTTTTCAAAATGCAATTTTCAATTTAGTTCTGCAATTCCAAATAAGATGCAATATTTCTATACATGTACTAAGATCAATGATAAGGACCCAAAAGATCAAATGCCAACAATGAAAAAATGACTAATATTTTTGTATTTTCAATATAAAAGAATGAAAATGCAAGGATTGAACAACAACTTGATATAAAGATTCTATTGTATGTAAGGGGAGACAAAACAAGTAGGATATCAGGAAGAAAATACCCAGCCCCGGATGCAAGGAAAATCAATGAAAAGGATTTTGAGAAAGGAATCGCTTGAATATTCAACCAAAGAAAGGTTTCCTATCATTCAACAAGTGCTTAACAATCATAACATAGACCCAAGAAGACTCAACAACCATCAAAACTTACCCAACAAACATCAAACTTGGGAACCAAAGAGAAAACGATGAGGTACGCGAATGTTCATGAAAAAAGCACGTATATACGCCTCTTGCAGAAGGACAACACACATATGTACGTGACTGTCAGGTAAAAACCCATGTATATGTGTTAAAACACTTTCAGCCTAAGGATAAGGCCAATAAACTCATACTCAAAATGAACAGAGGTTGCAAGCAATCGGACGACAAGAAACTCAATATAAAAGAGAGCAATCAAAGGAGAAAAACACTCCAAACCCCAAAAAGAAGATTTTATCCCCAGTGTGGTCGCCAATTTTGTTACGAGAAAAATCCCTCTATGGCTAGGGGTAAACCACAATAGACGGAAATGACTGCAGAAATCAACTCTAATCTCAGATATGCTATATAAGAAAATATGTTAACGAGACAAGATAAAAAAACCTACCTCATACAAACGTTCGATGAAGTCCATCGTTGAACACTTGACTCAAAGAAATACACCTGCAACTTGTCCTCAACAACCAAGAAACACAAGCATATGGTGACAATATATAAACATAGTTACCAACTTAACGAGAACTCTACAAAGTTCTTGCTTTTTGGGGGGTCAAGTTTTTTACCCCGTTTTTAAAAATGGTGCTACCGGTAGCATCCCCCTCCCCTTTTAGGCGGTTTTTTGATATTTTAAATTTTCTGATACATAAGGTTTCCACTTATTTTTTTAAATGTTTATTTTTTCATTTATTTTCAAATTGTTTAAATTTTATTTTTTATTTTTAATTTTTTCTCAATGTGTTTTTTCATCTATTTTCCAACTTTTCTATTTTTATTTTTATTCAATGGTGTTTTTAATCATATTACCATGCTCCATCCAATGTTAAAAATGTTGTACACCATTTATTTTTTTTAAATTAAATTTTTCATATAATTATGTATCCTTAATTAAGTTATGGTTCTATACTTTTTAAATATAGTGGAAAATATCATTTTTAACACATTGTTTTACCTTTATTTAAATACATAGAAAATAATTGTAGTTAAATAACACTATTTTTAAATATTTCCCAAAAAAAATATAATTCATTTTTTTTGGATCACTTAAAAACTAAAAAGAATAAGAAAACAAAAAGAATTGAAATTCAAAAAAATAAAAAACATTTTAAAAACAAATTTATATTAAAAAATTTAAAAAACCATTTAAGAAAAATCTAAAAAACTAAAGAGGAAAACAAAACCATAAAATAAAAAATATATATATCTAAAGTAAGAAAAAATGAGAAAAAAAAAAAAAAAATTATAACCCCAATTTTTTTTTTAAAA
>ML793593.1:112590-130395 GCA_009831015.1 Picea engelmannii
TGGTGGTTATGACTTGATTTTGAAGCAATTTTAGGTAGCCTCTTGTCTTCCATGTTGTTTAACTTGTTCTTATACATTAGGTATCTAGTCATAGCCATGCTCTCAATGGGGGAGAGGCTTGTTTCTACGAGAAGGATGGGATATGGTGTATTTCCTTTAATTTTGAGATTATAGGTTATAAAATTCTTTTGTATTTGCTCTATCTTTCTCCAGGATTCATGAGAGATACTACAGCCCCAGACTTCACAACCATAAAGAATAACAGGTGTAACAAGAGTCTCAAAGAGGAGTTTCTTCTTATCCCAACTCCAAAGATCAATTGATTTACAATTGTTTTCAAGCCCATAATAAGCTTTACATGCCCCAATAATCCTTTTCTCAATGTTATAATTCCAATCGAGCTTGTGGTGAAAATGAATTCCAAGATATCTTATGTGTTTTTTTTGTATATATAAAACATATATGTTTTATATGTATGTTTCATATAAATATGAATTTTTTTTAGTTATTTATGAATTTTTTTTAAGGTGTTTTAATTTAGTTTTGTCAAATATTTTTTATTTCATATGTGTTTTTTAAAATATTTTGTTGAATTTTGTTTTTTTTTTTAAGTTTGAAGGCATTTTTTGTTCTTTTTTTTTAATAAAAAAACGTATTTTTGTTTTAAAATATTGTTTTCAAGCCAAATTTTAAATTGTTTTCATTTCTTTTTAATTTTTCTTTGATTTTCACCATTTTGTTAATTTTTGTTGTTGTTGTTTTAATTTGGATTTTGAATAGATTTTTTTAAATGTGTTTTTGTCTTCATTAAAAAAAAGTATTTGTGAAGATTTTCTCTTTTCTCTTTATTTATTTATTAATGTAAATTTAAGAAAAAAAAGAAGTTAGTAAATAAATTTTCAAGTGACCATTTAGGATTCAATTTTGGGTTTTTTTATTTGTGTAGGGATTTGTTTTCAAGGCCACAATTTGAATTAGGTCGTAATTAGCTGTAATTTTAACATTTAAAAAAACATTTTCTTTAGGTAGCGACATGTTTTTATTTAGGTGCTGATTTTAAGGGTTTTTTAAGCAACTATTTTATGTTTTAAGGCCATGCTTGAAAAACATTGTAATTTTGACCCGCTCGGGAAAAAATGGTGCTATTGGTAGCACTACAACATTATGATTTGGGGATTTATTTTAGAGTTTTTTTGAGAAACCATTTTATCCTTTAAGCCCATGCTTGAAAAAAGTTGTAATTTTAACCGAGTTACAAAAAATGGTGCTACCAGTAGCACCACTTTTTGATTTAGGGGTTGATTTTAAAGTTTGTTTGAGAAGCCATTTGATCCTTTAAGCCCATGCTTGAAAAAAGTTGTAATTTTGACTCGGTTACAAAAAATGGTGCTACCATTAGCACCACTTTTTGATTTGAGGGTTAATTTTCATGTTTTTTATGCAAAAATATGGGTTTTAAGGGCTAGAGTTCTCGTTTTGAGGTCACAGTTCTCATTAAGTTGGTAACTATGTTTATAAAGTTAGCACATTCAATAGAATAATCCATCAACATTCATAAAAAATACGCCCATGGAATAAAAATTCAAATATTTGCAAGATATTAATTGGACGAGAAAATAGTATTTCTATTAAAATGTAATCAACAGAAGTGAATGAATTACAAGCTTCTGTGTCGGCATGGTTCGGAACTGAGAAACTAAGTCCCTTCTAGCTAGACCTCCACCACTTCAATCCTCTACCAAAGGTAAGCTCATATAAGAGAGACAATGAGGTTCTCAATCAAATCGGGAAGAGCTTGGGGGTTGAACAATGTAGTCAGACTTAAAAGGACAAAGGGATGCAGACTCAATATGAAGTGAATAATTTCTCCAGAGTAACTTTTCTCTTAAAGTTGAACTCTTCTCCTCTTTTCCATAGCTCAGATATGGCCCTTTTATATCCTTCAAATGGAACTGAAGGGTCAAGTCAAAACGTTTCCAATATATGGAAGGTCAAGGATCATGGATCCCATGATGTGATATGGAAACCCGACACCATTTTTTAATTTTGGGCACAAAACCCGATGTACGCAGGATGTAGTGGTGCAACCTACATATACGCATGTTGTATAATAGTTAGGGCACGTATATGTGGAAAAATATTGTTTTTAGCTCTGGGATTTGCAAAAAGGGACTTCAAGTCTGCATAGGGAAATGAAATAAGGCCTTCTAAGAAACTTTGCATAGGGTGAGGAAATTTTTTCTATAGAAATTGTCCAGGGATGCATAGATATTTGGTACACTTTTGTCCATGTCCTCCACTATTTCTACTTGTTGTACACTGTGGACAACTCTCACTTTGTCACTTTTGTGAGAAAAATATCTATACTTATTGTCTCCTTTACAACCTCAACATTGAATGGGTGTCTTCCTTGGCCTTTTCCCACCTACCTCAACCATTTTGTACTCTCTAAAAGATGGTTTTCATTGAGGATTGTTTCTAAAAAATGATGGTTGTTCCCTCTTAAACTTCTTCTTGTCTTCCCAAGATCTTTGGAAAGTAGGCTTTCCTTTATGCTGATCGTATAAGCACTTGGCTCTCCTTATGGTTTCCTACAAAGTTTTAGGATCATCATATTGAATCTTGTCACTGATAAAGGATGGTAGCCCACTCAAATATATTTGGATATTAACTATCTCATATTTAATGAAGGAGACACACTTCAATAGCTCTAAAAATATCATTTCATACTCATCAATGGTCATGCTACCCAGTTTGAGTTCAAATAACTCTTTCGTCGTTTTGTCATAATACCTCTTGGTTAAGTGTTTCTTCTCAAAATGCATCTTGAATTCCTTCCATGTAACATTCTTTTCTCTCATGAACTGCACTTGCACAATCTGATCCCACCACATGGATGCCTTTCCTTTTAGATGATAGATAGAAATTATTCCCTCCGCATGAGAAGAATAATTATGCAGTTGGAAATATTTTCTCAATCCCAACAACCATGTCTTGACATCTTCATATTTCTTTTGCTCTCCATCAAAAGTAGGAGGTTTGATCATCTTCATTTCTCCTTTCAATTCATCCACCTGAAACCTCCTATGCTTCCTGAAAGGGGATGGAATTGAGATTCTATGTGTTCTCTTATTGGAATGCCTTTGGTAGTGATGGTGATTTCTATTATCATTCCTTGATCTTCCTTTTCCCTCAGGGGTCTTATGGCTTCCTGATTTGATGGAACCACTCTCCTTATCCAACTTATTTTCAATTCTTTCTAGGATTTTCATTAACTTCATATTGAAGTATTCCTATTGTTCCTTGGCCTTCATAATCCTCTCATTATCATCCTTGTGGATCTAGACATCTGTCTGCAAATTTATGAGGGTCTTAGCTAGATTTATGTCATCCTCCTTTCCTCCTCCATGTCCATTGGAGTTGGTTCCTTCCATACCCAACTGGACATTCATCCCTCATATTTCATTAATATATCAAACTTTTGTCTGTTGATTTCCTAAGAAATTGACTGTTTAGATCCAATTTATGGGTGAACAGTTATATTCTATTGTTCAATACCTGTCTAATTCCTACTTCCATGCTAAATTCCGAGTTTTGAGAAGGAAGTTATGGATACTTGAACAATTTGTATTTTCAGTGATGCAATCTTTGTACATGGATTCTTCCATCTCAAAGTTCAATTGGCTATTGGATCCATGTTGGATCCTCTCTTCGAGTTTACAGGGATTCTTTACTTCATTAGGTGTAGGTATGTACAAATAAAAAAACCCATGAGCTCCTTCTCTAAGCCCTTCCTTGTTTTCAAAAATAAGTTTTGGGAACTTAACCCTTTTTCTTCGCACCCTCCCATCTCATGTGACCACAGGTTTTGACCCAACACTAACATATAGGTGCTTATCATTTGGTTCGGGCCTCTGGGGCTCCAAAAATTTAGGTTTCAAAGGTTTACCTTTCACCTCACCCCATTTCCTCTAAGCACTAAGTGGCGAACTTACGAACAAGTGCCTCTTCAGAGCTTCAAATCTATAAATATTTGGAGCTTTAGGATTCATAAGATATCGCTACTTCATGCCTTATTTCTCCTAAATGTCGAACTAGTGAATCCTTGCACAATACATCTTCATAACTTTGGGGCTCCACTGCTTCAGAGCTTCATCTTCAGAGGTTCTTATAACTTCTACATTGACACAATTAACCTGTCAAACACACAAAATAGATGGACACGTGACATGCATATGGTGGTCCACATCACCCTAGGTGACGTCACTTTCATATTCTGTAACTTCGGAATTTTGGGCTTCGTCGAACTTTGCACCCGCACACTTCTAATCTCCCAAACACTGAATTTTTGAATACTTGGAGGACATATGATCGAAGTTCCTCATTCCCTTTTTAGATCAACAATCAATAGGAGCTCTAGAAATCCAGGCTTTGGGAGTTCTAAGGATCCATCTTCCGTTGCCTCCCAAATTGCCAAAACCGTGAAGGACTGAGATCTATGGTTGACATTCACCTGTCGATGGACGACCGAGATCAACTCCAATTTCAGAAACTGAGAAAATCATTGATATATCGATCACTTTAAGATAGAAGGTCCTAGTCAATTGTGGACCTCAAACATACTGGGGATTTAAAAATGACCCCAACTTCTGCAATGGAAAGATGTGCGATGGAGCAGAAATCATGTCCATCATTGATCTACTATCCTAATGGAGATTTATGATCCCGATGGACTGTAGAATGTGAATTATCTTTTTCATTAATTCTCCTTTGGATTTCTGCAATCATTTCTATCCATTGATCTAGTCAACAACCACACAGTAGAGGGGTGATACGTGGCAGATCCCAAGAAGTGGACACGTGACCCAATCTGAGGGGTGACACGTGTCAAGTTATAACTGGAAAAATCAGTCTTTTAAAATAAAAAAACACACTAACACATGGCACACATATTGGGTTCTCGCGTCACCTCATGTGACGTCATCAAGCCATGTCACTTCGGTGCTTTGTGACTTAAGAACTTCAAAGATCTAAAAGTTATTCCTTCATCATCCATTATTTCCTTTGAACTTTGAATTCCTAAACCCCTTAACTTTTTCGGGGTCCACGTAGTACTATTGTCAACATATAATATGGTGACACATGGCCCCACTATTGAGTGACACATGGAAGACTTAGGGTATGTACACATCACCCTAGGTGGCATCATCATGCCACATCATATCCGATGCTTCGATATTTCGGAGCTCTAGGACTTCAGAGGATTTCACATTTGCACACCCCTAAACTCCCAAACTTCGAATTTTCGAACACTTCCATGTCACCCTCACTGACATCATCATGTCACGTCACTTCGGTGCTCTGGGAATTCTCGGATCTCTTCCTCCCGTGCAACCAAAAATAATTTCCTTCGGAGTGTCAAATTTTCAAACTTATAGACACTTGATAATCCTCTAACACGTGTCTCTGATATCGGACAGTCCGGATTGTTTATGGACTTCAAGACTTTGGGGCTTTGGGATACTTCCCTACGCTACACCAGGAATTCCTTGAATGGAAAATGCTTGAATAGGATAATCTGTTGACACGTTTCCTCATTCATGAACAGTCCAGATTCACTTTAGATTTTGGGACTTCAGGACTCCAGGAGGAAGTCCATTCTGCGCACACTTCCACCAATTTCCCCGAAATCTGAACCACCAAACTACCTGGGAAATCCAATGACTCTCCTTATCCCAAATGATCTATGGTTGAGGGTTTAAAGTAACTTGTTCTTGATACTAACCTTGGTAACTTTAACACAACTTCGCGACTTCGCAAGTCAGAGGCTTGAGAAACGTTCAACATGTAACTCCCAAGAGAAAGGGGACGAGGCACTAAGAGATGATAAGCCCCTATTAGTCTTTTAGTAATCATGATTAAACTTAGGAAGGTTTTCTCCATTTCCCACGTCGGGATACTGCAACTTTAGGGGGGTAGAAACATGAAACAAATGAAGTCCCGAAAACCAACCTTTTTGGGCTTAAGTATAACATTTCATGTATTTAGAGAAAGGCGGCTCCAACATAGGCTCCAACTAGGGATCTCGTCTCCTTGTGTGATGAGAAGGCCATCAGACCATGTGCCTAAGAAGGGGTACATGGAGTCATTAGTTTGCTTCAGTGAAACTTCGTTTGGAAAGGGGGGTGCAGAGGAAAAATTGAGGTTTCGACTTTAATTTTGAAACTTTCCAAAACTCGACACACTTCCTAAACTCGACGGAAGTCCATTTGGTAACTTTACCTTCCTCGAGACTGAATTCAGAGCTACTTAAGATGGTCCAATCAATATTAGGAAAATTAACAGATACGGTAGGTTTTAGCTTGTGTCAAAAAAAAGTAAATTCCATGATTTTAATCGGGGAGACCTACATGAACTCAAGATGTGGATCTGGTTTCAAAAATGATGATTACCAGAGTGTAGTATAATTTAAGTATGAAAACCTTACAGAATATCTTAGATATTGCTTTACTGCCAATGAGCCTGTTCAATACCCCGGTGAAGTTATCAGATTCCCTTTATTGAATTTCCTTTCACCACTCCAAACTGTAATTTTGCATTTAAATGCTGAGATGAGGGCAATCATTTTTATGAATTTACTTTAATCATCTCTTTGGACTAGATGGGCCCAATCAATTATGAATTTCCTTTCACCATCTGTCTTATACTTTACTTTTGAAAAGTGGAGTGGGGGAAATCAATTGGCGTAAAAAAAAAAATACCAGGGGTGATATTTGTGTATATTCGTTACAGAGGCTTGTCAACTTGCTTTGAGTGCTCTAGACCAACTTTCTCTTAACCTTCACAACGCCCTAGTCCGTAGGAAAATAGGGGAGAATTCATTTCCAGGGGTATTCTTTTGAGCAATACTTAACCATTTGAAACCTGTTAAAAGACATACGAGAGTTAGGATCCACCTACGCATGGCTTTGTTCAGCAGGGGACCGAGGAGTTGTGAAGACCATCTTACTTCCTGAGACGTTCACCAGTTTCCAAAATTGAAGCGGAACCTATTTTCCTTTGTGGATGGTATGGGAAGGTGTCAGATCTTAAGGAGAGAGGACCAAGGATTAAAAATGGAAAGAGAGAAGGATATGGACCTCAAAAACCCAGATGTTATCATGCAATCCTGACTCAGGTGAATACAACATACTTGTGAGACCACTTCTATGTTTTAAGTGATGTTCGTTTGAAAACTAGATACTTAGACAATTCATACCTTGGCCTTACCACTTCGTTCTCCTCTAAAACAAAAATATTTGTCACCTGTTTCGGGTGGGTAAATTTCCTGATACCTAACCATCCCTTTCTCCTTTTGCAGTTTGGGCTGTAATTCGGAGGCATGTATGAAACAACACAAAGAGTATCAGGTCTTCAGGATTTATGGGATTTTGTGTGTCTAGGAAATCAACATCCTTTTTTATTCGCGATGAAAGTGAAATTATCGAAAAGTTTATAAAAAAGAAAAAGGAAAACACAAAATGGTATATACATTTGGAACTCATTTACTGCATATAGTGCTTTAAATAATGCTCGTTGACAGGGGAACTGAGAGTTTTACCGTCCAAATTCTCTAATAGAAATGAATTCTTCCATTCAGAAGCTGAGACTTTGAACGGTCTGTACCAGATATGATCAAATTTACCATGTTTTGCCGAATCTTCCCACCTAGCATCCCATTTCAAAACCAAATCGTCGGGGAGGAAATCCTTGTTTTTGGCTTTATGATCGAACAATGTTTTCATGTTGCCCTGGTATTTCTGCATCCTTGCGTCCATCTCAGTCCTACTTTGTTGGACCTCAATCAACTGATTTATTCTTATTGTGACGTGGTTAGGCTCTTCTTTCTCATCTTTCCAGAGCTTCATTACAGGAAGCGCCAGATTTATAGGTAATACCACATTAGTCTTGTATACCATTTGGAAAGGAGAAGCACCAATGGATTTCTTTGTACCTATCCAATTTCCCCATAAAGCGTACTTTAAGTGTACATGCCAAGATATATTTTTTTTGCTCAGCACCTTCTTAATTATGGTAATTAAACTTTTATTTGATGATTCAGCTAACCCATTACCTTGAGGGTGATATGCTATGGAGTGGCCCAATACAATGTTATATTTTTGGAAAAAGATGACCATTGCCATAGACTTGAATGCCTGGGCATTATCCGTTACTATCTTTCGGGGACAACCAAATCTAGAAAGTATGCTCTCTTCCAGGAAATCTATCACCACCGAATCATTCGCCTTCCTAGTTGGAATAACCTCCACCCATTTGGTGAAATAATCTGTGGCGGTGAGGATCCATTTGTGTTGAGCGCTGGAATGTGGGTTGATTTGGCCTATAAAATCTAACCCCCATTATTGAAAAGGGGCTTCGGTTTTGACAGGAACCAGAGTTAACATTGGGAGATTATGTTTTCCTGCAAACAACTGGAAAGGGTTATAGGCTCTGACTTTGACGTTGACATATGATAAAAGTTTAGGCCAATAATATCCTACCCTTGGGATTTTATAAGTTGTTGTCCTCCAGGAGTGATGCCCTCCACACACTCCTTTGTGGAATTCCTTTATGACCCCCTTTGTTTCTGATTCTACCAAACAAACCAGTAGGAAGCCTAAGGGGTCCTTTCAGTACAGTTGAATTTCAGATATACAATACTTCACCACATGCATCTTTAGTGTCCTGGCTTTAGCTGGAAACAGATCACTAGGGAATTTCAGGGTCAGTATGTAGGACACTATATCTTTATACCAATATTATAAGGAAAAATTCTCTTCGATTCTAGAGATAGCTATTTGGTCGTCGAGCTCATTTACATCCCCATGTCCTTCTTATCCTTGCAGGTTATTTATTTAGAGTGCTATGAAATTTGATTCCACCAAAAGCTTAGCTAGACCTTGTCCCTTTACTAGTTTCGTCGGTTTTACCTCTAGGTCGAACTTTTGAATTTTAGCGAGCAACCGACCCCTCTTTCCATCACTATCAATCTTAACCAATATATCCTTCACAGAACTAGTGGGAGCGTATGCGATTACCTTGGAGTGTAGCATGTAAGTTCTTAAAGCCTTCAAATCCTTAACCATAGCATATGCTTGTTTCTCTATTATATCGTATCTCAGTTCAAAATCTCTAAGACTTTTGCTAAAAAAGGCTATTGGTTGCTCGAAATCCTCTTCATGCTTTTGGAGAAGTACTGCCTCCACTGTGTGTTCGTAGGCGAATGAGAAAATCAGGAAATCCTTTAGGTAACCAGGGCTTGCCAGTACGAGCGCTTCGTTGATAACTTTCTTGATGCATGAAAATGACACTTTAGCCTCTACCGTCCATTTCACTTCGCTGTCCTTCTTTAGCATATATGTGATCAATTTCACGATTTCAACAAAGTTTGGGATAAATCTTCTCAAAAAAATTATTTTTCCTAAAAATGACTGAATTTCTTTTATATTTCTAGGAATATTTATGGTGTCTATAGCTTCCACCCTTTTAAGGTCGATTTTAATTCTGTCTTGAGACACAATGTGGCCCAAGAGTTTACCTTCTTGCATCGTGAAGTGAGACTTCTTGGGGTTTAAAGACAAACCAAATTTTTGGCATTTTTCAAACGTTTTCTTCAGGTGTAACAGATGGTCTTCGTCGGATTTAGAGAAGACAGTCAGGTCATCGAGGTAGATAACCTCAAATTTCTCTCTTTCACCGATGAAGGCAATATCCATAGCGCGCTGGAAGGTAGCACCTACGTTCATCAGACCAAAAGGCATTTTTTCATACACAAATGTGCCCCAAGGGGTGGTGAAAGTTGTTTTTTCTTTATCATGCTTGTTGACAGCAATTTGATTGTAACCTAGAAACCCATTGATCATCAACATCCTATTTTCCCCGACTACTTTTTCCAAAATGGGATCCATTTTGGGTAGATGATAATTATCTTTGAGAGAGGACTTGTTTAGATTTCAAAATTCTACGCACAGTCTGATGTCCCCACTTTTCTTCCTAACCGGGACTAAGTTCGCCACCTAGTCAGAGTACCTGAGAGGTACAATTATTTTTGTGTCTAACAACTTTTTCACTTCTCTTTCGACCACATGCAGTAAAATGGGGTTGATTTTTCTGAGATTCTGTCTGAAGGGTTTAACACCAGGTTTCAAAGGTCTCTTGTGCTTGATCACAGAGGTATCATAGGTTCTGAGCTCATCGTAAGACCATGCAAAGACATCTTTATACCGCCCGAATAATTCCTTATACTTGCTTTTTATCTCAGGAGGAAGGTAATTTGATAACTTCACTATACTAGGCTCTTTGGTGGTGCTCACATCACAGTCTTCGACCTCCTCTGGTTGGGATTGCAAGGTGGACTTCAGAGGCATTTCATTTTGATCAAACAACCTTTCTAGAGGTATCAGGCCCTTAGGGATCTGATTACTTTTTAACACTAGTAGGGGATGATTTGTAATTTTTTCTTGGAACTCTTGGGGTTCCTCCCCTTCCTGCATAATCCAGGTATGATCATTTTGGTTTTCCTGGTCAATGTGGGTTTCAGAGAAATCATCCACCATTTTCAGGAACTTTCTGATCTGTTCGTCATCTTTGAAAACCTGCCAGTGTTGTATGTTGTTTGGTATGGATGGTCCGTTCCTTACCTCTATGTGGTATTTTAATTTGAAAGCGGTAGGGGGTGCGAAAGTCGAAGCTGGTTTGGCTAGTGAATCGGCTTGCTGGTTTTTGGCTCGTGGGATGAAATGAACCTTTACCGATGAAAATAAATTTTCCATTATATCTCAGGCACAATTTCTATAGGACCTTAGTCTCAGGTGCTTGGCCTGGTACTGTCGATTTACCTACTTCACAATCACTTCATCATCTCCATAGACCTCTAAGTTCTTTATGTTTAGCGTCTTGGCAGCTTCCAGACCCAGGACTAGAGATTCATAATCGCAAACATTGTTTGTGTAGTCTATGTCCCACTGTAGCCTGTAAGAGAAGGGAACGACGAATTCATTTTCAGGTGCTACGAAAATCACTCCCGCACCTGCCCCTTCACATGATGAAGCACCATCAAATAACATTTTCCAAATTCCAGTGATGTACACATTTTTAGTTGTATTTTCAGTTTTGATTTCATCGATGTCACTTTCTTCTGTACAATTATCTTCAGTATCGTCAAAGGACAGAATACAATTTCCTAGGTCTTGATCGGCAATGTAAACAAGGTGATTGTTAGGATTCTGTTGATCACTTTCCGTATATGCCAACCGTGTTTCCCTGTATAACCGTGTGAACTATGCACCAAAAACAAGGATTGTGGCGTAGATCATATCCAGCTGAAGGGATCCCCCAAGCTTGGCTCCCCAAGATCTAGATAATAGTAAGCCATACTTCGGGGGTATATCGACGACAACTACATCCATTAGGACATTTTTCACCGGAATCTGGGTGAGGGTGACTACTAAATCTTTGATCATGACCATGCACTTAACGCTCCTTGAATCGAACGAGTAAAGATCTCCATAGGGTCTGGGGATTTCGAGGCCTAGTCTATCCATAATAGATTTCGGCATTATGTTATGAGAGGCCCCAAAGTCCAACATTCAATTATGCAACAACCGATAGTTCACTTTCAGGGTAATATAGAAGGGGGTGACAGTATCTATGACACCTTCAAAATGTGGACCAAAAGTGATATTAGGCTTGTCATCTTCCAGATTTATTACGTCGGACTAACTCTCTAGATCTGAAAAATTTATCATCTTGGTTATTTGTTTTTGGTACACAAGATTCTTTGCCAACTTGACCAAAGGTATTGGTATCTTGATATTTTTTATCTCATTTTCTAGGCAGAAAACTCCCGTGATTTTATCTGTTTCCTTGGATGAAACATCAGACTCTTTCCTATCCATTTTATTTAGTAGCACTGTTTTATTTTCAACGTTTCTGGTTTCGGGTGTCTGCGTTTCAGTTGCCTTAGTTCTTCTCGCTTGGGTTTCGACCCCTTTTACGTTGGTATTCTGTGAGTCTACCCCTATGTTATTTCGCATCTCGTTCTCTTTCTGGACGGGCTCGTATATTTCGCCCCTAGGAAAAAAAATCTTGGGTTGCGCAATCGACACAGGTTTGTTTCTGAGCCTCAGATTTTATTTGTGCTAGATCTCGGTCATTATGGTGTCGTCCATTCCTTGATAAGCGAAATCATCAGCGTCATTTAGGTTATTTTCTTCAACCGATGATTGTTCAGTGTTTAGGGACTTCTCATAATCTTCTTTTGTCAAATGAGGTTGTATACAGTCGTCGCCTAAGTTGTTTACACCTTATTACAAGTCTTTGAACTCTTGCATATCATTTCCCCCAATAAAATTTTCATTTTTTAGAGGTGCTTGGATCTTTTGGTTTTCATTTCTAATTTGTCTTGGTTGAAACTGAGGATTGGGATTTCTCCTTAATTATCTCTTAACGAATTGATCATCTTTGGATTGATCTAGCTCCATTCTCAATATTTTGTTTGATAGTTCTTTTATTATCCTAACCATGTCATCCATTTTGTCATCTGAGGATATTCCAGATCCACAGGGACCTGCTTGTTCTCTAAGATGTCTAGTTTCCCTGCTTCTCGTCTCGATTTTCATTTTTAATTTACCCGAAGCCATCATGTTTGACTCAATTTCCACAATGTCATCTTGCATTCGGGTTAGGTCGGTCCTTCTCCTTTCTCTTAATAGTAGATCAAAATCGGGTTCAAAGGCTCCTGCGAAAGTTACTTTGGTTGTGGGTTGGGATGGTTTAACTTCAACAGGGATCTTATTGTACGACTTGTTAAACCTTTGGATAAATTCCATAACAGTTTCAGATACCTTTTTCTTTAAAGACCCAAACTCGGTCAAATAGTATAAATGATCCTTTCTTCCGTGCCATTGTTTGAGAAAGAGGTCTTCTAGCGCATCGTAGGATATGATTGAACCTGGGGGTAGGCTTTGAAACCAAGTTCTTACCTGTCCCTAGAAGGTTTGGACAAACAATCGAGAATACATGTCCTCATGCTCGAGACCTATAATATCAATGAATTGATCAAAAAAGTTGATATGGTCGGCTGTAGTTAGATCCCCTTCTCCTGTGATCTTGGGTAAGTTTTTCATATAGTTTTCAGGTAAATCATGGAGAGGTACTGGAAGGACCAAGGGGGCGTATCTAGGAGCTACTTTGGTGAAAACCCTGGGAGGCGGTTGTTGGCCTTGACCTCCTATTCCCCCTGCTCCTCCTTTGACGGCGGCCATGGATAACCTAGGAGAGGAAATCAGTGCATTATAAAGAGGAATGGCGAAGATGTATAGCAACTCTCTGGCTTCCCCGGGGTGGAAAGGGGAAAATTCGGGAAAATTTTTCCCAGGGGAGGTGAAAGATGAAAAAGTAGAAGAAGGTATATGTGGACTCGGCTCCTCCAACTTGCAGGATATGCAAATGGAAGAACCCACTGGTGTCGAATCCGTGTACATGGAAACTTCTTCAAGGCCTTTAGTGACAGAGGGGTTTATATTGAGAGTTGATGGGATATCGATAGGGATGAGCTTTAAGGCAAGCATGTCATCCCTTGTAATGTAATAGGTAGTCAGAGAGGTCTCGGTTTTGATGTCGGGTAGGAGTTGCTCAGACTTCAGGGTCTCGGCTTCAACGATACTGTCTGATATTTTCTTGAGAGGAAGTTCTCGCGAGGGTGAAGGTTCGAGAAAGGTCTTATCTTTAGACTGATTAGACTTGGTGTTTGCACTCAATTCGTCACTAGGTGAGAAAATAAAGAGTGCTTACATGCCCAGTTGGGTCTCGCTAGACATGACAGCTTTAGGCTGATCAATTGATGAAATCCAAAGCACAATGAAGAAAGGGAGCTGTGGTTCCTTCTTCCTCCAAAGGAAGGCTCTTGAGGCCCTCACAAACTTGCTCTCCTTACAATAAGAAAATGAGAATGATGGTGAAAGAAAGCCAAGCACATTCACTCAATGGAGAGGTGAATGGCTCAATGAAATGGTGCCAAAGGTGTTGTTGTCAAAGAGTGAGTCCTTAACAATCTTAGCAGCATAACAATACATGAAATTCCTTGAGAAAATGATGTTTCTTCATGGATTTTTATAGCATAGCATTGGGTGATTATGTAACCCCTTTGAAGTGTGAAGAGGGGCTCTTTAGGGCTCAATTAGGCCTTTCACCAGCCTGCCATGCGGATTCAGCTTAGATTTGATGGTCAAATCARGTTGGGAGCTGGTCCATAAGTGGTTGGGAGGCCGACCAATTCAATAAATGTGTTGTTTAGCAGGTGCGCGGGTTTTTGCGCTAACAGTTGCGTGTCATGTGTGCATGTGCGCATGGTACGTTTCTTTAAAGAGCATGTGCGCGCGCACCAAACTCCTGTAAAGCGCCCTTCAATTTTTGGTTACTTTGTATAGTTTTTGACCCTTTTGCAATTTTGTGAAATTAATCCAGTGCCATGAATGACTTCATTCCTGTTTTGACGATGCTGAGTTCTTGTCGCCATGTGCGGACAAAATTTCAGTGATAACAGATGCCCCCTGATGGATGAGGTTAGGAGCATACGTATAGCCGAAATCCATCAATGTTTCTTTTACTGAGAATGTTGTGGTAAGAGAGAGCAAGAGTGGGATCGTGTAGAGCAATCCTTTGGAGAAGAAAGGAACTGGTAGAACCCGACCTTCCAGAAGGTGCGTAATAATATAAAACTGTGTACAAACGAGGCGGGCATGCCCCATGCTCGTGTTATGTAACTCTGAAGAAAGATGACTGAAGTATTGGTGTAGACAACTACATCGCCCTCAGGGGAGGTAATGATAAAGGCAGAAGACAATTCTGCAAAGGAACATACTCTGAACAATAGGCAATGATCGCGGTAATAAGCAGTGACGATAATGCGGGCATTGATGGCCCGACCAAGTTCAGAGGTCTTCGGCAAATGATAATAATAACTGCAATAGTCGCAAAGTAAGACCCACCGTAACATGAGAAAGTGTTGGTGTCGAATGTTATGGGGGCCAACGACATCCGGGATCAATGGTGTTTCACCCTATGTCGTCCGAGATATCTCATTAAATGAAAAATGGGAATCAAGATACTGTCGCCATTCTAGAAAAAGTGTGTTGTTGTCGACAAAAGGGGAACGCGACTCCCAGAAGCAAAGGGATTCATAGAATCTACTGAGGTGAGGAAGTGGCAGAGGTACATGGATGAAGTCAAAAAGTGGGAAGACTCAAGACTGCCCTTGGTTGGAGGGTGTATGATAGAATGAGTGGCTGCAACCGTGTGACAAGGTCGAGTGTCAGGGGGACGCCAAGACCGAGGATAAGTTGTGCCAGAGGCGGGACAAGGTGAACAAATTCAGAGGGTAAAAGTAAGTGACCGGGGTAGTACTCTGAAGATATGGACGATGCCGGCAAGAGTAGATGAGAAACAATGCTCCAACCAAGGGTGACATGGGTTGTGTATGGCCAAAAAAGGAAGCAAGTCGCCAACGGTGACGACAAAAGGAAATGACTGAAAATAAAGGTGTTTGTACAATAAATAATGAATAATTTTGGGAAAAATGTACAAATATAGAAACGGGTGCCCCAGTGTGAAATGAGTTCCCCAGGGAGGGCAGAAATTTCTTGGAAAACAGATGAAGGGTGGGGGTCCCATTGGTGAGTTTCTGTATGAGGTAGGTGAAATGAAGATAGGTTCACAGATGGGCAAACTGATGGTGGATGAAATGTAGGGTTCATGATCCTGCGGAGATGCAGGTAAAAGAATAGAACCATAAAGCGATGATCTGGGAGTCCATATGGGAAGCTAGAAAAATGAGGAGAGGAAGTATGTGGTTGATCTGCAACATGATGAAAGACTATCGAGACTCCCATCCCTAAAGGGTAATGAAGAACAACATGAGTGTCAAAAGGGCCAAAAGGTGCTATGAATGGGACAACTCATGTGGGAGAAAATGCTACCGGGTTACAGCACCGAAGATGCAAAATGGAGGTGTGGGTACTGCAGAGCCAGGAATGAGGATCCTAAAGGTAAATATCAGAGGGTGTGACTGGAAAAGGTAAATGCAGTACAACGGGAGAAGACTACATGCCAGTGCTGAAGATATACCTGAAGGGATGATGTTGATGACCGATGAGCAAGTACCTGTGCACATAACAACAAAATACCCAAAGTGAACAATATCTGAAGAGAATCAAAGATATGAGCATGTATTTGACAAATGTGACAATGCACGTGTGTACCTGACCATGATATGAAAAAAAGGGGTGCCCCGAGGGCTCAGGATGAAAAGTGACCCAGGGATGGCTATGATGTAGGCGATGGGATGCTGATCCCGTGGCTGAAGACGGTTTGAAAAATGGATACCTTGGGCTCCCGGAATGTTGAGTGGAAGTTTGGAAAAAAGCCCTATATATAGCTGTAGGGCCCACATTGCCACCTCATTTGTACCTGCTGCTATAGTGACTGGACGAGAAGATTGCAGAGGAGATTTGGAGTTTCAGGGAGCATGAGGTATCCGATCAACAGTGTGCGAGTCTCAGGTTAGTGGTCTGATCATCCTGCATAGAAATAGGTTTCCAATTTTTGGGCAGGGTAGGTACGGGGGGTCGTACAGGGGTTTTGAGGGGTTTTTGGGTAGGAAGTGGGCCCACATGCGCGGGCGATTCAGTGGAAGGCGCGCATACATGCGTGCCTGTCCACTGAATAAACGGGCATTGGTGCGCGTGAGGTGGAATTTAAGGCGCGCCCTAGGGGCGCGCTTGTGAGGTGGACAGGCACGCATTAGCGCGCGCCTGTGGGGTGAACAAGCGCACACCAGAGCGCACCTGTGGGTGTGACAGGCGTGCACTAGAGCGTGCCTGTATGGTCAACAGGCGCGCTCACGAGCGTGCCTATGATAAAAATAGGCGTGCATAGGTGCGCATGTGTGCGCGCCTGTGGGTGGTAAAACCGCGCCTAGGAGGCAAGGTTGAAGGGTGAAAAATGAGTCTTTTTGGTGTCTTTGATGGTTGTACAAGCTGATATAGGACTCTGTGTTGATTGCAGGTTGCCAACAGTGACTATGGATGTGCGATGGCGTGAGCGAGACTGGTCGCAGTTGCGATATGTTGTGGCCAATGCAGTGCCTGCGGTTCGAGCAGCTTTAGCAACCAGTGGGTTGCTAAAGTTCTTTGAGTGCCCATTGATACGGGCACAGGAGTACTTATTACAGTTCCTTCTCCAGATGTGGAGTTCGTAGCTGCACTACTTCCTCATGCGAGGAGAGCAGATTCCCTTCACTACGGTGGAGGATATATATTTTTTGACTGGGCTCCCCTTCTGGGGAACGCCGCTGCCGGTAGAGCCTGTGCTGCCGAGGGGTACACACCTGTCGGAGATCGTCGAGCGATATTGCTTAGGTGAGAACTACATGTCTGGGACTGTAGGGAGTGTGAGTGGCCTAGACTCCCTGGCGCATCGTTGCATAGCGACGATGATTGTTCGCGTGTATGGGTCACTTGCGACCCAACAGATTAGTGGAGGCCAGCTGCTGGTGTTGGAGAGGGTGGTGGTGGGCCGTGAGCGGTTCGCATGGGGTTTGAAACTGCACGCGTGGATGATCGCACAGTTGGATCGTTTCCGGTCTACAGGTACCAGAGAGTTTGCTTTCGGCTCGATCCTAGTAGCCTGGTTTCTGGAGAGGGTGTCGATGCTGTGCCCGCGGGTTCTTCTAGAGGTTCCTGGGGTGCGAGAGCCTCGATTGAGGCG
>ML793593.1:132334-148895 GCA_009831015.1 Picea engelmannii
GAGCAGTGTCAGGTAATAGCTCAATTGCGGTGCGAAGGGTGGGAATTTCGCACTCGATGGGAAGAGTTGCCTCGATCCCATGGACTAAATGAAATGGCGTGAAACCTGTAGCGGTCTTTACTGCCGTTCGATAAGCCCATAGCACAGACAATAACATATGATGCCAATTGGTCTTATGTTTATTAACCGTGCGATGTAACATGGTCTTGAGGACTTTGTTCACTGCCTTGACCTGTCCGTTTGACTGAGGGTAGTATGGCGAGGAAAACTCGTGAGAGAAGCCTAACCGAGATGAGAGTTCAATGAAAATATCATTCTCTAAGTGTTTCCCATGATCGAAAACAAGTTGGAGTGGTACGCCAAAATGGGATATGACGTGGTTAAAGAAGAAGCGTGCTGCAGTGTCAGCGGTGTTTTTGAAAGTGGGCATAGCTTCGGCCCATTTGGTGAAGTAATCCATGGCGACAACAATGTATTTGTGACCATTGTTGGAGGGGGGATTACAAGTCATAAAGTCGATGCCCCATTTACAAAAGGGGCCTGCGGTAATGATAGGGTGAAGAAGAGCGGGGGGAGCTCGGGCTTTGTTGGCGTAGAGCTGACATTGCTCACATCGTTTCACGGCATGAATGCAATCATGAAACAGGGTAGGCCAAAAGTAACCGGCCCGGATAATCTTTTGAGCAGTGGATATACCCGAAAGATGGCCCCCACATGCGTCGTTGTGGCAGTCGTTTAAGACTCTGTTAGCCTCATCAATAGTCAGGAAGCGACGAAGAAGGGTGTCAACGCCCCGCCGATATAGGATGTCGCCGATAAGGAGATAGCGGGGGGCCTGATGGCGAATGCACCGACGATCATCTCGTAATAGGTGATTATCGAACTTTTGAGTTCATAGGTAGACGAGGAGGTCGCCATACCAAGGATCATATGAGGCGATGTAAAAGAGATGTTCGTCAGGAAAGTTGGTGTTGACGGGGGGACTGGTGGTGTCAGAGGGAAGGGCCGTGACAAGTTCGGCGAGAACGAGGGCCTTCTTACTCTTAGGTGTTGAGAAATCGAGGTCATACTCCTGAAGTATAACGATCCATCGGGCGAATTTTCCGTTGACTTGTCGACGACTGAGCAAATATTGCATGGGGTTGGAATCTGTGACGACCTTCGTGGTGCGAAGCAGAATGTAATGGCGCAGTTTTTGGACTGCGAGGACAACTGCAAGAGCAAGTTTCTCTTCGTGTTTATACTTCAAGGGTGGTCTCGAGAGGTTCTTACTAACGTAGTAAATGACATGTTCACGATTTTCATCTCCGAGCTGGACGAGGACGCCGGCTACTGATACAGCTGATACTGATACGTAGAGGATGTAGTCGCGATTATAGTCAGGTGCACTAATTAAAGGTGCATTTTAAAGCGCTATTTTAAGATCGTTAAATGACTGTTGGGCATAGTCGTCCTAGTGAAAAGGGATGTCATGACGTAATAAGCGAAGGAAACCATGTGCACAGATGGCATAATTAGGAACAAAGCGTCGCAGAAAGTTAGCTTTGCTCTGTAGACTCTGCAGTTGCCGTAAATTCCGAGGAGGTGGAATTTCGGTGATGGCTTTGACTTTGAGGGGGTCCACGGTAATACCGCTTTGGGAAACGATAAAACCGAGGAGTCTCCCGGCGGTGACACAAAACACACACTTGAGGGGGTTCAAGCAAATGTTGTATTGACGACACCGTTGAAAGATGATTCGTAAATCATCAAGATGTTGGGTGCGCTTCTTAGATCGAGCTGTGAGGTCGTCCAAGTAAGCGAGGATGATTGCAGCCAGATCATGAAAGATTTATGTCATCACCCGCTAGAAGGTTGCGCCAGCATTTTTTAGGCTGAAAGGCATGACACGATATGCAAAGGTACCCCATGGGGTGATGAACGCGGTTTTATATTGATCGGTTGGGTGGATTTGAATTTGGTTATAGCCAGAGAATCCGCCCATAAAGGAAAGAGCCTCGTGGCCGGCGCAGTCATCGATAATTTGATCGATAAAGGGCGTTGGAAAATTCTCTTTTGGACATGCGTTATTGAGATCGCGAAAGTCTGTGCAGACGCGAATGGTGCCCTATTTTTTGTCGAAGGGTACAGGGTTGGAAACCCATGAAGTGTAAGCGATTGGGTAAATAAACCCGACCGTACGTAACTTATCAATTTCGGCTTTGATAGCCGCGACCTTAGATGGGTGTAGCGGTCGTTGTTTCTGGCGAACTGGTGTGATGTCAGGCCAGGTGTCGATACGATGCTCGACAATAGATGGGTCAAGGCCGGGCATCTCTGTGTATGACCAGGCGAAAATATCCCTGTATTCCTGGAAGAGGGTTTTATAGGCGGCGATTTCCTGAGGAGTGCACGCAGCTCCAATGATGATTTCTTCGACAACGCCATCTTTAATGGAAATGTCGATTTTGATGGTGGGGGAAATGTTAGCCAGATTACCTTCTTCAAAGGCGTCAGGGGAAGGACTGGGATTGTTGAACCAATCGATAGGCTCGGATGGGATAAAATATTTGGTTTCGACCGCGTAAATGGGGTTTCGGTTAGGAGGCATGAGGGCTTCCTGTGGAAGGAAGAGGGCACGATGATGTAGTTTGTCCCAGGGAGAGTCTGGGCGGTGTAGCTCTTCCAATATTTCCTCGTCGTATTGGAAACGACGGGAATATAAGGGGTCGTAAGGAGTGATCTCAGCTCTAGTGTGATTGCCCCCTACTGGGGAAGCAAGGGGAGTGGTGCGAGCAGATGCTGAAGGTTCACTCGTCATGAACCATATGTTGAAGCACTGAGGGGTACCCAAGGTGGTTGGGTGGATAGTGTCCACAGGGGAATGAACAGGAGAGTTGGGTGGGTTACAGGGTAAATATTCAGATACGCCATCTAAGAACCAAGGAGGCGTTGGGAGTGCCTCGGGTTCAGGTGAAATGACATGAAAATCCTCAAGTGGTGAGGTAATGTCAATTACCACCACTGCGAGTTGGTGACGCAGGGTCAATGGATGTTGCTTGTATGCGAGGATTATTGGACACTGGTATGTAAAGTGAGCTAATGAATCGTAGAGAGAACAAGGGCATCTCATACGTTCATTGACTGTAGTGGTGACATAGCGAATGTCGGTGATATTTGTTATAGAGGACGTAGCAGAGCGTGGGTCGTTCTAAAAGTTATGGCGTATAGCAGCTAATGTCTGCCGAAAACGTGGCAGTGCTGGGCAATGATGCGTGTAATTTCCATACTCAGAACAGATAGCACATGCGAATTTGGTCCTCAACCCTTTACTGTTGGTTGGTGAAGTAGGGACGGGTGTTGTGGGAATTTGATTGATGGGAATCAAATTCCATAATTCTGGGAGTGATGGGCAATTGTTGGTTTGGTGAACCTCTTTCTCACCAAGGGCGCAAGGTGGTGGGATGAGTGGAGGAAGTGGAGCGGTGGGCTCCTTCTTCTTTCGCCTGCCTCCAGCTGTAGCAGGGGGGGTAGGGAGTATGGGGGTAGTGGGGGTGAGGACAGGAATCGTCATGGGGAGGCCTTCTTGTGGGCGAGGGACAATCTCAGGTGGATGTAAATACCACACTGGGATTGCTAACACCATATTGGGTAGTGTAAGCATTGCGACTACCTGGAAAGCTTCTATACCAGGTGGAGGGTAAAAGAAGGGAATTTGAGTGAGGGGTCGGGGAACTGTCTCCCAAATGAGATTAGGCCCCTGAGGGGGTGTGGATTCGTGGACTGTGGGGGTCGATGATTTCGCAGGAGGCTCCTGTGGGAGTGATGCTGCGACTGTTGAGACGTCATGAATGACTGAAGCCTCCTGAGGAGGATGAGTATCCTCCGTGTGAGTTCCATCAGATGAGATGACGCAGACTTGATTAGGGGGAAGGAGTGGTGGTGCTCCATGGTATGTCCCTAATAAGGATGGATCTTTGAAAATCCCAGGACCCATCTCGACAAGTGGATATGCGTCCTTGTTGGTATGGATAAGAGGAATAATGTTATCGAGGTTAGCAGATGGATTAGGCTCATAATGTGAGACTTGGTCAATAGTCACAATCTTCCCATTGTGGGGGAACATGATTGTCCTAAAGACTGATGATGCCACTACTTTCATAGCATACATGTAGCTACGTCCAAAAAAGATATTGTAATCGAGTTGAGCATCGATAACTTCAATGTCAATGAGGATAGTCTTGCCCCCAAGTTCAACGGGGACATTTTGAAAGAGCCCTTCGAGGGATGATGGTCGTCCGTCATAAGCTCGTAATGTGATGGCAGAAGGAATGAGTTTCGGGGAACCAAGTTTCTGCCATACGGTTTTGGACATGATGCATGTAGATGCACCCTCATCGATGATACACCGATGGACGGTGATGTTCCGTATTTTTACCGGTATTTGAATAGCGACCAAAGCAGGAAGACGAGGTTCACAACTATCAAGGTCAAAGGTGATGGGTCGAGTATCAGTAGGGTCAACTGCCCCCAAGGCGGAAAGTAGTGATTTCCACTGTGTAGGGCAAGTCTGGAGGACTTCCAGAACTGACATGGCAGCCAGGGATTGTGCTAAGTCATCTACCAAGCTGTAGTTATGTGCTGCCCTAGCCTGTGGATTGTGAACATTCCTACACAAGGGGATGTGAGGAATGCGTAATGGTGGTTCGGAAGAAGGGCGAGGGATCATCAACGGGGGTCCCATCGGTGTAGGGCTTGTCTCGGAAGAGATGGGAGTAGACTCAGCTGGTGCCTGATACTGACGATTGCGTTTTTGCAGCAGAATTTCCTCTTCACTGGTGAGGAGAATTGTTCGCTCTACTGGATTGTTGGGGTTGTGATATTGGCCCACCTGAGGTGGGGGATGTTGTGTGTCCTGTTGGGTGTTTATCACACCTTGATGTGGGATAGGATTTTGTAGCACAGTTGGAGGGGGTTGTTGCGCGTATTGTTGTTGTGCCTGCTGGGGGGCAGGTTGCGCTGGGGAGGGGGGAAGGCTCCCAGAGTCTTTCAACCTTTTGAAATCAGCGATCTGGGGGCAATGGTGAGTGTAATGACCGAACATGCCACAAAGATCACAAGGGTGGATGGTTTTAACATTATTTCGCCCTTGGCGTTTGTTGTTATTGCCCCCTTGGGGGTTTTGGTTCCCTTGGTTCTGGTTGCCTCCAGTGGGTTGATGATGTGGGGGTTGATTCCAACCTAGACCAGGGTTTTTATTATTCCTATTCCGTCCTTTCTTCTTGGCATTGTTCGAAGGGTGAGTTGGGTTGGCTGTGTTTAACTGTTCAAAATTTTGATATTGTTGAGCAGCAGAGGGTTGAACAAAATTTACCCCCACATGAGGATGTGGGGGAGCCATGGGTTGTGGCGTACCGGGAAAAGGGAAGTATGTATTTTGTGGTGGTACCAATCCATAGGGTACATAGGAAGGCATCATGATTTCACTAGTACTATAAGATGATGTTGAGGGAGTACCATTGTTTGGGGGAACCGGGGGATGTATGGTAGGTGCCGATGGTGGTCCACTAACGGGTGGAAGTATCGCAACAGGATATGGCTGTTGATAAGGGGGTGGGGGGTAATAAGAAGTGCCCCCATATTCCGGAGGGTATTGGGGTGTTCTATACATCGGTGGTGGTTGGGGTTGTGGAATATGGTGTGTGGTGGCACCTATTAGTCCGTCTGCTGAGTGAGACATCCCAGGTTTGTCGTGGCCAAATGGAATAGGTTTTGGAAGATCAGGAAGTACTGTGTATAAGTATCTTGACTGTGCATAAATGAGGTCATATTGTTGAGCCTTGATTATGGCTTCCTCTTCAGATTGTGGGAAGGTGGAAGCTACATCCTTACCTAGGAGAGCGACAAGTGATCTAAGAAACCAATCAAGACATTGTTGTTTGGTGGTTTCTGCTTTATACAAACTACGTCGCCTACGCCACTCATGAATGTGGTCAGCGATGTGGGTGGCTGAGGTCTATTTGAAGTTATACAGTAGTTCTAAACCGTTGTCATGGCGGATGGGTAATTGGAAGAAAGTTAAAAATGCTTTGGCCAAGGACTCAAAGGTCGTATGGGACCCTGATTTTTCTTCGACAAACCATTTGGTTGATGGGCCAGTGAGTGTGCGTTGAAATAATCGCAGTCTGACGGAATCATCCATAATGCTATTAGAAGAACACCATAGATGAAAATTCATGACATGGTTGGAGGGGTGATCCCCTACCTTTCCTTCAAACTTTGGTATGTCTGAAGGAAGTTTGGTTGGCATTGCAGGCCATGCAGCGTCATGCAATATAGGATCATTGGTAAGGTTGGTGAGATCTGGTATGTTGAGAGAGGCCAAATATGGCATCTGTAGTGTGGTGGCAGGATTAGTCCCAGCCATAGTGTGTTGTGACCCTGACCCGTGATGGGGACTAGGTGGGTTGGTGCTCCCTCCTTGAGAGGAAGTGGGTCCCCCACTTCCGTGTAAAGGAGAGAGAGTGGATGTATGACCTTGGGAAGTGGACCCAAGTAAGGTAGAACCAAGCAAAGTTGATCCTAAGATGGTAGCACTCACATGAGTGTGTGAAGGAGGTACCGATGAGAAGGTACGACCAGATACTCCCCCTAAAATAGGAGGAAGGTTGAGCAAGCGTCGTGAACGATGGGGGTTTTGTGGTTCCCCTATGATGTCAGACTAGTTGTGTGAATATGTGCAACCAGTGGTGAGAGAAATATAGAAACACGAATCTTTTGTTGTGATTGGTTTACACAATATATATATCAAAGTCAAATTGTAATCAGTTGTGCGTCATACATAAATGAAAAAGAAGCATATATGTGGGTAATAGGGTTTTGTCCGCGTGGGGGAATCAAAAGAAAGCAAATGCTCGTGTCCTAGAAGACGTAACGTCCTTCCTCTCAAATAGCACTGGTCCTTCCAATAGTACTCAACAGTGGGGTCTGAAGCCACCGGAAGAGATACTAGTGAAGGATGAAATAACTGGTTATAATGAGGGTTAGAGGGGGAAATATCCCGAAAGGACTGGCGATACTTCCCAATAGCCACACAAAATCCAATCAAGGTGCGATTGCAGCCCACAACCGCCACCTGGGTAGATGTCCTAAATTGGGTTACTAGGTACCTCGGTCCAAGTGCGGCATTTAGATTTTCGGCCTAAGAAATGGGTCATGGGCTGGATCCCATCCAAGAGGTGGGTGCCTCAAGGGGAGACGCACAAAACAACCGGACCTCGGCCTTCGACCCTTCATGGGTATCTCCCTGCCTTATGGTGATTGGAACACTGGACTTGGAGGATTTGAAGTTCCCTATTTGTCAACTTCTATGTTTGAAAATGTGAGAACCAGGTAACGGGGAGTTATTTGGATACCTATCCCCGAAATCCTACCTAGACTAAAATATTCTTTTGGCACCTCCTGTGGAGGAAAACTTAGTTAGTTTTTAGATGAAGTTGTTTTGTGAGGCTGGGGGTGAAAACCAACCCCGTCTGATAAAAAGTGGGAGTGGATAGTCCTATCAAGAAAAGATGGGGTGTTTCTAGAATCCCTTGGGAGGAAACCTACTTAGACTTCCATGTTTCGAGAAGAGGCTATGTGAGTGCAAAAGTGACTTTTGTGTGTGAGTGAAAGTGTACCAACTTTTTAGTTATTTAGATGTCACCTTGCTGCATGTGGACTTCGCTTGGTCCTTACAAGAGTGTGATTACCTAATTAGCTAGATGTCCTTGGTACAACCTTGCGGAATTTAAAAATCTCTAGGAAACTAGCATGTGGACATGTGGTCCGTTACTATCCTTTAACTCCCTATGTGTGAGTTAATCTAGGAAAAGCATGAAACTATCCTAGATTGAACATGTGGGCATGTGTGGGCCCGTTTCAAATCTTTTAAACTCTCCTAGTTTTTTGATCTAAGAAAGCAAAATTGCAACAACTATCCTACTTTTGTGACATGTGGGCATGTATGGGCCCGTTACAAATTTAGGATATGTTTGAGAAATGAAACTAAGAGGGGTCCCAAAAATGTCCTTTGTCCTCTCCTAAAAGTTTTTGAATTTTGTTAAGGGAGATGAGATCATTTTCGCAATCCTTTTCTGATTCTCAAGATTGCTTGATAGCGCAAGAGAAGAGCATACTCAAGATTGTTACTTCAATTTCTAGTCCCAAATGTGAATTAGGTGTGATTAAGTATGATTGTCCAACTTAGATTATAAATCAAAGCAAGCCATCCATGTGGCAAAAAGAAACTAAGAGAAAATGATTTTTATCCACCTAAGTGCCTATGTTTGTTTGACTATCCCCTTTATAAGTTGAGGGGTCTAAGTGGTGCAGTATTTAGAGAATGCATATCATCATTCTTAAGAAGGAAAATGACTTTCCCCTCATCCCAAGACCTTACAATGTGAAATTAAGATCAAATGCGCACCCTCTGGTTCATACACAAGCGCACAGAGCGCATGGGCGCTATCTGGATTGCGACAGAAAGCGCATGCGCGCAGAGAGAACTTGTTGAACAGGCGCATGCACACACGACGCACGTCTGTGGGGTGGAACACCTGCGCGCCTGTGACAAATGGCCGAGAAGAAGAATCTGAGTGGATTTCTCTCAATTCTCCCTTGAATTGAATGGTTAGCAGGTCGGCAGAGGCCGGTTTGTGAACCTGCAAGTTAATGAAATCAAAAGGAAAGCAAAATAAACCCAAATGAGGGAGGAATTGATACCTTCTCCTCGGTATGGTTGCCAATCTGTTTGCACTCAATTCGTCACTAGGTGAGAAAATAAAGAGTGCTTACATGCCCAGTTGGGTCTCGCTAGACATGACAGCTGTAGAGGAAAGGGTTAGAGAAAACAAAGCAAAGCAATAAACAAGAATTAAATTAAAACAAACTAAAATTATGAGCATATGGAAAAAGAAATAACAAATACAAAAGACCAATATCACCAATGTTTTTAGGCTGATCAATTGATGAAATCTAAAGCACAATGAAGAAAGGGAACTGTGGTTCCTTCTTCCTCCAAAGAAAGGCTCTTGAGGCCCTCACAAACTTGCTCTCCTTACAATAAGAAAATGAGAATGATGGTGAAAGAACTCCAATCACATTCACTCAATGGAGAGGTGAATGGGTCAATGAAATGGTGCCAAAGGTGTTGTTGTCAAAGAGTGAGTCCTTAACAATCTTAGCAGCATAACAATACATGAAATTCCTTGAGAAAATGATGTTTCTTCATGGCTTTTTATAGCATAGAATTGGGTGATTATGTAACCCCTTTGAAGTGTGAAGAGGGGCTCTTTAGGGCTCAATTAGGTCTTTGACCAGCCTGCCATGCAGATTCAACTCAGATTTGATGGTCAAATCAGGTTGGGAGCTGGTCCATAAGTGGTTGGGAGGCCGACCAATTCAATAAATGCGTCGTTTAGCAGGTGCGCGGGTTTTTGTGCTAACACTCGCACGTTGTGCGCGCATGCACGCATGGTACGTTTCTTTAAAGCGCATGTGCGCGCGCACCAAACTCCTGTAAAGCACCCTTCAATTTTTGGTTACTTTGTATAGTTTTTGACCCTTTTGAAATGCTGTGAAATTAATCCAGTTCCATGAATGACTTCATTCCTGTTTTGACGATGCTGAGCTCTTGTCTCCATGTGCAGGCGAAATTTCAGTGATAACACTTGGGTTGATAGGAAACCATGTTTTGTTTAAAATGACCCCTTGGTCTTAGTATTTTTTCAGGGTCGGAAACTGGCACTGTCTGTTTGGCATCTCGGTTTTGTCTGGTGTTCTTCCAAAAGGATGCCAACTTACTTAAGAGTGGAGTCGCCAAGTGAATGATGAAGGTTTATCCTTAACAAGGTGTTCTCTCTTTGTTCACTATCAAAAAATGAAACTTGGAAATGTCATTTTCTCAGGGGAAAGTGACTATGATTCTCCATCCTCGGCAATGACACCAGAAATATGTTGTTCCTCAGTCTACACTTAAGGCTATAAAGTGTAGAGTCTAAGCATCTAAAGTGAGTGAAATAAAAAAAAGGGGAAGAAACAACTTCGGGGGATGAAGCTATGGCTGATCTTTGAGTTGTCTTTGTCTAGCTTCCAAATATTCTTGAATGCTGATATCCCGTTCATGGAGGCCCATGAACGTTCGAGCTCTGTCTGGGTGATGGCAGTCTTAAGTATGGTATCGAAAATATTCAAAGTGATGCTGGTTTGATCCGATAGGCCGGGTTCGATGTTGGGTTGTCTTACGACGGGTACAGTCATGGGGAGAACAGAGATTTAAAAGAGGGTTGATGTTTTAAAGTGCTTATTTCAATTTTAGATTATACAAGGAAAATTCAGTGAAGCCAATCGAAGGGTTTAACGAAATCTAAGGCCGTTTTCCGTAACTTAGATAAAATCTTGAAACCGAGTGTGAAAACATAGAGATGTCAACAATGTGGGGCATCAATTTTAAAGGAATCCCACACTGTAGCAGAAGCAGAAAGGATAGGAATACCTTGATGAAAGCATATAATGTAGAGATCTAAGTAATTCACAGGTCTTGTACCTTCTAGTAGCTGATACAGAGGAAAAACTGTAAATAACTATATAACTAGAACCTGATCACCACAGTAGAAGTTATACTAAATTGGAGCTAAAACATTCATCAAAGACATATATGTAAAAAATGACATGAAGCATGAAATAACAGAGGAAAAACACATAACTCAATCTTGACAGAATACAACATCTTCAATTCTCTTTGTATTAATCCTGGCTAAAAAGAACTTTCTCTATTAAAATCTACCACCAAAAAAATGCCCCTTCTATATCTTCCTCAATGTATATTTAAACAAACTTATGAACATTTAGAATTTCGATCATTCTGGAACTTGTCAGTTACAAATGAAAAAATGGAGTGTTTCATCTCCTCATCTTTGTCTTCCCTCGTAAGGGCGAAGCACCTTCCTTTCTCTTCTCTTCCGTCTCCATAAATAGAACGAGTTGACATCTGTCATTATTTATCACCAGAAACCTACCCCTTTGCCTGCTCAATGCAAATGAGACACCTTTCCATCAACTGGGCTATCAACCGGGAAGGCTTTGCTTGGTTGCTTTACTCAAAGGTGTAACAACTCTTTGCCAACTGTGGCAACCTTTTCCCTACTTGTTGGTCTTCCGTGATGATAGAGCATAATTGTAAACTTGGTTGCACTAGCCATTTGTCCACTTGGACCAAATCAACCTGGCTTATCTGGGATATCTCCACTTTCTCTTTCTCCATGTTTTCTTTGATGTCCAGCAGGTGTTTAGCTATATTGATTTTTCCCAGTTTCCCATCACTGCCTTCCTTATCAAGTTCTAACAAACTTTTACTTATCAAGGTGAACGTTTCCTCACAAGAATTCATCACTTCATTACCTCTCCCCCTGATTTCTGATATATTCTTCTCCCAGACCTTCAGCAAGATATTCCCTCTAGTTTGTTCTGCAATGGATAAATTGGAGCTGTCAACCATCTCTATCTTCACCGTAGCTATAACAACATCTTGGAAAGCAACCCGATCTGTCCCAGCTTCTCTTTCTCTCAAAGAAATATTTTCTAACACTTGATCTATCATTTGAAAGTGGTTTTGAATGGTTCCTACTTTTACAAGTAAGTCTTTTTGAACCGTTAATACCTTCTGTTAGATTTCAGCAGCTTGGGATCTGAACATATTTATGTCTAAAACCTAATTCTCGGCAACATCCAATTTCAATTGTAACTCTATAATTTGTTGCCCCTGCTAGATTACCAGCATTTGGATAATTTGCACTGACTGGAGCACCTGCTCAAGGTCGGATCTAAGTTTCTCAATCTCCTGTAGATCATCTATTCAGGTTTTCTCAAGGATTTTTCTCACCTCATCCTTGGAATTTTCTTCAGCAGTAGCCACTTTAGCTTCCAACTTACTGATCAAGAGGCTCTTTCATTTCAACTGGGCCTTCAAAGTTCCAACTGAGTACTGATTGGTTGTAGCATAAGCCCCTAGTGTTCCAACTATCTCATCTATGAATTCTTCCTCTTTCACGACCTTTCCATCTGTCATGATTTTAAATTTTTTAGCCACTATGCCCTCTCTTTGATATAATTCTTGCCTCACCACGACCTTCCTTTTTTTATCAAAGAAAAATTCATTAGGAGGAAGCTCCTCTACAGAAATGGGCGTCATTTCTTCATTGAAAATCCACCCTGCATCGGTATTCCCCTTTGTGAACTGTAAGGGTGTGATAATAGCAATCAGACTACCAATTTCCTTGGATGGTTGTTTCGGGGTAACATATGTGACCGACTTGTTTGACATGAGCGAGAGTGAATCTCCCGACGCTTGTGAGGGTATCTTTGCTTGACCTTGGACCTGCTTTCCCGACGTACCCTTTTCGGGGTTTCCTTCCTATTGGTAGGGGAAGCTCTGAGATTCCAGATTCCCCTGTTTTCTCTTGGTTCTTCTCCTTGTTAGGACTCGAGTCCTTTGAACCTTTGGCTTCCGTCTACTATGTAACCAGAAGCTTTGGGGTTTCACCCTGTAAAATCAGGGGGAGACAACTCCGTCGATGCTCCTAGAATTTTAGGAAATCAGCCATATCTTCAGGTGGCAGGGCTTGAATCCAACTTAGGAATTCATAGTAGGAACTCACACCCCAGAATATTTCATCATGAGGGGAAAAATTGTGTTCATATCTCTTAAGGCCACAATTTTCCAGGTGATTTCTCACAACCTTACTAGGGTCGTGCTTCTTGAACTCAATATCCACCAGCTTCATTTCTTCTAAAACCGTAGCCTCGGCTTTGGCATGGACAAAATCTAACAAGGAATATGCATCGATATGAATGGGGAAGGGCGACCATACCTTTTTTTATACTCCTTTGAGCTATTTTATTATTCCACCGAGCACAATATTCCTGGCGATCTCATGACACAATAGCTTATCTGGCAATAATAGTGGTAGAGCATATGGAGGAACAGAGGTGTGGAAAACCTTGATATATAAAAATTCCACCTCTATTTACCAATCTTCCACACTACTCAGGTTGGTTGTGACGCTGTCTGAAATCCTGGGCAGCGGTTGGCCGAAGATGGCGACATGCAATGGCACCATTACCCAGTTGAAGATCTCGTAGATGAATTCTTTGGCTTTATCCTCCCAAATCTTCGAGTGGTAGACATGAATAAGATCTATATTAGATGGAGCCTAGCTCCAGTTCATTAGTGGGAAGGGTGTCATGAAGTAGATGGAATCCATGATGTAAGAAGACATAAAGAAAGAAGTTGTTTTCTTACTTTCCCTCGGTCCTCTATATTCGGTAATTCAACTGGTCAGACTGTTAGAGAATAGTTTGTCCCAGTCAAAGGAGAAACCCTCAGCAGCTATATGAATGAGCAGTACCCATGGGAGGAAAAAATGGGTAGTGTCCTCCTTCCCATACAACCTACAGGCCATCATCTCTATGTACTTGAATTGTGCCTCCAAGGAAGAGATATAATAGATCTCGTTAGTGTCAGCCCTGAATTTCGCGGGGTGTGAGACCCAATATTTGATTAGATCGGATAAACTTTTTGCATACTTCTCACACTCCTTCTTCTTGAAACCTTCTAGAAATTCAACATTGTGAGTAAGGTTTGGTGTGGGTGACAATTTATACATTGCCCACAAATGTTCTGGCCTGAAATTCCCAATCATTACCTTTTGTTCACTGATAATCATCCTGGTCGGGATGTCCACATGGTCCAGTGCCCACCTGATCATATCACAATAGGGAAGAAGCTAAGGCCTCGGTACTATTTTGTGCATCTCTGCTTGAGCGATGATTTTGTATTTGGTTGATAAGTCATCCTTCTTGTTGTCTCTAGAATCATCCGAACAGTTTACCGACTCGGATTGCAGAATGTTGGAAACGTATGACCATGTCTTGACATAATTAATACTTTGGGGCGAGGTATCGGAAACAACGTCTGAACCCTGACCTGAACTCTTGGTAGCTTCCTTAGGCATTTTTCGTGGAGCCATGATAGAGAAACCTGCAACTAGACCTCTTGTTGATAAAATTGAAAAACACAAACAACGGTTATCCTGATGAAATGACTATGTGCGCAAATAAGAATGAAAACTGAAATAATGAAGGAAAAAATCTATATCTTGGTTATTTCAAACCATGGGTGTCCTTGCCAACAAAATGGTCAAATCACTTAATAGTAATATTTAGAAGTAAAAACGAGATCTTACTATCTCTCACCTTACTACAATTAAAATAAATGATATAAATGCTTGACGAGTCGTAACATTGAAAAACGCAGGATCATTCAAGACTTCATCCATAAACTGCGTGTGTTAAATTTTATTTAAGGCGCTAATTAATTTTGTTTAGTTCTTTCAATTTGGTTCACTTAGTTGTTAATCCCCTTTTCGACGCTCGCCACATCGGGTGTTTTCTCTCCTAGCCACTGAACCTTAAAAAACCGAAATTGTGATGGTGCGAGCTAAAAGATTAGAAGTGATTTCACTTAATCCTTTTAATTAATCCATGGTTAATTAAAGAAAATCACGACTTTGTGGATCGAGGTTACGTGTTGGCATGTTTTTAGACAGAGCCAAAGTATGCGTGTTTGTCATTGATGGTGAAGATCATCACGATCATATGGCGAAGACCAACACGATCAGTAGCATAGCGATAATGGCAAGATCAACAGTGTAAGCTCAGAAGGAGGAAAACAGTCAAAGCACGACAAAGGTTTCATTTTGGAGTTTCGCAGATTCGGAAATCTAAAGGAAAGAGGTTTGAATTCGTCATATACGAAATCGCAATAACAATCCTGATCGTTGGAGTCATAGGACACGTGGCAAGCAATTGGAACTTCACTTCCTTACACATTGGAGGAGTCAACAGAGCATGGTGTGGGAACTCGGGATATGCAAGATCACGAAAATATTTGAACCGTTGAATCATCGAGATTGTGGACCATTGATCAGGCATGACGAAGGCCTGTGAAGTTGCGAAATCGCGATAAGATCTTGACCATTGATCTAAGAGGGACATGTGGCAAGGGATTAACATTTAGCTGACTAGAAAGTCAAAGGAGTGAAATGCTCGTTTGATTGGTGAGTGGTCATATCTCGTGGTCACATTGTCAAGAGTTGGAGAGCAGAGCTAGAGAAGCCAAGCTCTATTTCGAAATTTGTGACATGGAGAGTCGAGAGGACTCATCACAGAATACCTGAGATGCGAAAGTGCAACATGCGTTTTCGAATAAGGCTGCGGTCACAGCCAGTGGTTACATCTGCAGAATATGGAGGAAGAAGCTAGCAGCGTTAATCTCCATATTGGAGTCTCGGTGATCGTGAATTGGAGTATTGAGATCCTTCATCACATGAATCGCGATATGTGAGATCGAGATGAGATCTGGACCATCGGATCATTGGATATCTCGACCGTTGATCAGGCTTGATAAAGTTCATAAGTTCACGAAATATGAAGCACCTTTTAGCTTAGCCTATGGTCACCACCAGTGGTCATGTGAGAGGAAGAAGTTAGCAGTGTTAAGCTCCATCTTGGAGTCTCAGCGATCACAACTTGGAGTGTCGAGACCTTTCATCACAGGAATGCCGAGATGCGAAATCACGAAATTCAAATTCTATTTAGTTCTCGGTCACAGCTAATGGGCATATGAGATAAACATGAAATCCTATGGATTTAATCCAATGGTAATGGTTAATTGGAAAATTGATCGAAGGGTTACTGTTTTACCTCACAGGTAATCGATCAATTACGATTCAGTTAGAAGAACTGAATCATGATTCTTGGACGGTTCGCGATTCAGTTGCTGATGCGTTTTCTTGGAGATTCAAGGTGTAACTGAATAGGTGGTATAGGATAAAATGGAGATGCAATGACTATAGAAGGTTAGTTGTTCTGACTGAAAAATGAGTTGAACTATAGAAAGGTAAAACTACAACATGCGCAGTGTGTACAAAGCTCAGCAATAAGGAACAGAAGTTGAACATAAGAGAAAATGTGAAGAGAGTAGAATGTGCACATATCAAAGAGCATGAGAAGGAAAAATAAAGAACAGATAGACAAATACATCAAGTCAAGCCAAATATGAACAGAGCATAAGAATAGTGTAGCAAAGAAGAATTGCAGAACAGTGAAGAAATGGTAAGAATTGATTTATCTGAGTTGTTGGTTATTCAATCATTTATTTGTAATAAGGGTGGTAGGGAGGTGATAGGGAGGACTGTTGTCCTCAGAGGTTCAAGTGGGTGCTTGAACATAGGGAGTTGTAGCTTCCATCTGGTTGCAGCAAAAAAAACCAGGGTGGCAGGGTGGTGCAAGGGAGAACAGTTGTTCTCTATTATACAGGTTGGTGCCTATGTGACTGGAAGTTGGTGCTTCCATCCAGTTGGTGCTGGAACACTTAGGGAGTTGTTGCTCAATTATAAATGATGTACAGAACTTAAAAGACTGCCTATCATTTCGAAGAAGAAGAGGTTTTCTCCCTTTATGGGTTTCCTCATCAAAATCTTTC
>ML793593.1:180595-212317 GCA_009831015.1 Picea engelmannii
AGTAGGAAGCAATTAATCATTTCTGTTAGCACGACAGAAGCATAATACAGTGTTGCATGTTCCACCAGTTGTGAAGCCATGTGGTTTCGGATGTTGTTGACATATCTATTTGATCTAGAGATGGAGGCCACTGTGATCCTATGTGATAACCAGAGTTGTATAAAAATGATGTATTCCATGATGAGTCAAAGAACATAGATATCTGGTATCATGTCCTTCATGATATGATGCAGAGAGGAGCTATAAAGCTCTAATATGTTGGCACAGATGAACAAGTTGCAGATGTGTTGACCAAGCCTCTGTCTCATGTAAAGTTTGAGCACTTTTGAGACAAGCTTGGTATAGTCTGAAAGGACCTCCCTCGAAAGGGGGAGTAGTGTTGATGATACTATGGTATCTTGACCAATAGCAGGTAGCTCAGTTAAGATTTTATATCCTAGGGGACTGATCATCCTTGGACAAATCCCAAAGGTACAAAAGGATGAGATTTTAGAGTACTTGTGCATGTATATGCTAGCTTTGGTCAATAGTGGTAGCTCCATTAGGATTTTATATCCTAGGGCATCTTTTGATTCCTGGGAAGATCCTTTGGATCTATCATATTACCGCAAGGTTTTTTTATTCTAGCCTCGTGCTAAAGATTTCCAGCTTTGTGCTGATGTTGTTGATGCCATCCTAGTGCTGAAGATTTCCAACTTCGTGTTGATGTTGTTGATGACAGCCTAGTGATGAAGATTCCCAACTTTGTGTTGATGTTGTTGATGTCAGCCTTGTGCTGAAGATTTCTAGCTTCGTGTTGATGTTATCGATGCTAGCCTTGTGCTGAAGATTTCGAGCTTCATGTTGATGTTGTTGATGCCAACCTTGTGTTGAATATTTACATCTTTGTGTTGATGTTTTTGTGAAGTCAACCTCGTGCTGAATATTTTAAGATTCGTGTTGATGTTGTTGAGATGCCAGCTTCATGCTGAAGAGTCCCAACCTAGTGTTGATGTTGATGATGCTCCAACACTCGTGTTGTGATACTGTTGTTTTTTATGTTGTATCAACCTTGTGTTGTTATTGATGATGATGATGTATTAGTGTTATACTAATCCATGTTGATGTAGATGATGATGATTCCACTTCAGATTCTTGTTGAAGATGATGATGATGATGCCACTTTAGCTTCTTGTTTAAGATGATGATGATGATGTTATTTCAGCCTCATGCTAAAGATGTTGATGATATTACTTTAGCCTCATGATAAATAAGATAATGATGTTACTTTATCCTCATGCTAAAGATGTTGGTGATATTACTTTAGCCTCACACTAAATATGTCGATGATATTACTTTAGCCTCATGCTAAAGATGATTATTATGTTACTTTATCCTCATGCTGATGAGGATGATAATGCTACTCCAATTCCATGCTGTGAATGATGATAATGAGAATTTTTTTTTATACTTAATAGATATGTCAGTCAGTGTTCCAGATGTTGTTGATGTTGCTTCCCTCTCTCTTCCTCCTGATGATGTTGTAGAATACCCTTCTTATTAAGGGGGAGTGTTGAAATATTGTAACTGCAAAGAGTATTCTATTTATTATTGAGTTATTATTCATTATATCAACCCCCTTTTTTGGATTGATCTTGTTGGGCATTGTAATTGACCAAATCCCCTTTTGTGGATTGGTCAAACCCTAAATATATTATGAAAATTGAGAATTCAGCCCCCATGCTAATTAAAGTGGTTTTATCCACTATGAAGACAAGTCGGCCCTACCCAGTGAAGATACACCTTTCCAACACCTTCTAGCTTGTATAAATAAAGGAATTCAACACCTCATTTGATCTCTCACTCATTAGCTCACTCAGTACGCAAGTTTGGTGGTTGCAGTTGGGAGAAGAAGGAAGAGAGAGGTGCATTTCTCAGTGGAGGATATTCTCTATTGTTTGGTTTATTGTCTTGGCATTGTATTAGCTATCTATATTAAGGAATTTTTTTATTGGGTTTTCTCCCCCATGAAGGTTTCCCAGGATAAATGTTGTGTATCTTGTGATTGTGTTTCTCTTAGTGATCCTATCTATGCTATGGTTATCTAGTAAATTGAAAAAAACCCCAATAATAGCTTAAACCTTAACATCCCCCTCCTCCGAAGATGCCTTTACAGATCGAAAAACCAGAGCCCTCAATTCGTATTTCAAAAGGATTACTCAAGTGCTCTTCCCACAATCCTAATGCTAGAGCTGCCCAAAACTACTCTATTGTTGAGGACCTGGGTCAAACCCCTTGTGCGATGTTGGATCTAGTGGTACTCCAGACATGTCCTTCACAGAGGAATGCCTTGCTATCTGTGTTAGGAGATATATATCCTTGTGGTTCTAAAGTTATAAAGTTTGATGTCACAGATGTAAAGCCTCGCTTGACTTACCATGTTTCATTCCAAGTCCATGTGGGTTACTCAAAGTATACCATCAAACGTACTTTTGTGTATGAAGGCGTTGCAACATGTGTGATGTCCCTAGTCTGTTGGAAAGCCCTCGACTCTCTGATCCTCTCTCAATCTCCAACCATGTTGACTTCTTTTGACGGTCGTTCCTTCTTCCCTCACAATATCCTTCCTGCCTTCCCAATCCAGTTAGGTGGGAAGACAATAGAGGTGGATGTCGAGGTGGTTGATGTTCCCCTTGACTATAACTTGTTACTAGGGAACAATTGGACTTACACTATGACTGCAATTGTATCATCCATATTCTACACTCGTTTATTTCCTCACGATGGAAATATCATGATGATCGACCAGTTGTCCTTTGTCTATGCTATCCCTTATGCATTGGTTGGGTTGTCGATCCCCTTGATTGACAATTCACAGTCGACAACTGAGAATATTGGTGTCGAAATGTATTCATCCCTTATGGGTACCTTCGACTTCATGGCATTGGTTCATCACATATAAGCCATGTCCAGTGGGTATACTTCATCAAAGAGGTTCATTCCTTTCTAAATTTCATATTTTAATGATCCTTAGACCCTGTTGAGTGCTCAACACACCGTAAAAGTTCTGTGACCACTTCCTTTTGGGTACCACCTTGTCTTCTACCTTCGATGGTTTTTACCGTGGTTTGAGCTTAATAACATTCTTATCTGATATATCTTAGTTTCTCTTGAGCATATTAAGAACCATCTTGAGGAACACCATGACTGATCAAGGAACCAACAACCCGGATATCTCCCGGCTTACTTGAGAAGTTTGGCATCGGTGAAAGATTAAGGTAGTGAAAATTGTATGGGAAGTCAAAGCATGTGAGTGTCAACATTCTTCAACACTAGCAAATAAGAGTATCTCTTTTATGAATATAGCATCCAAAAATATTTCACCAAAGACCGATTCTTTCGGCTTCAACAAAAAAGTGTGATAGTGAGCACCACACATAGATAAAATCAACACTGTCGACTGCTGAACTCCCAAAACAAGTTCGGTATCAATGAGAGGGAACTAATTGATCACTCCAATGACTCTCAGTATCGGCAGCTGTGACCTCTAGTCTTTTCTCGAAAAAATCTTGGTACAAGTGAAATTTCGAGCATGACTTTTATCCACTAGCCAAATATCTTTCCATGATTAATTTTTTTTAACCAAAATCGATAATCCCTTGGAAGTAGTAATTAATATCAAAGTTTTACAAAGAAAAACATTAAAAAAATCATGACGTAATAAAAATGGTTCCAAAAGATCTAATATTTCACACAAAAGATTTAAAGAAGAATACACATTTGATTCACAGCATGATACTTTTAAAATTTTCTTTATATACAATCAAAAACCTCCACCAGGCTTGGTTTACATACAAATAGACAACCCCGACGACTCGAGTAACCTGCCTGGTTGTCATGAGATTACAAAATTTTACAAAGAAGAAAGACAAAGAGGTGTTAAGCCACACTTCCAGGAACAGAGGGTGAGAACTCGCTAACTATGTATCTCCTATGCTTTGGTCATCTCTCAGGTTGTCTTCCGCGCTTTGTGGTGTTTTATGCTCCGTTGTCACCACCATTCGATGTGCCTCGAGTAACTCCACGATCGTGTCTTGTGCTTCCCGAAATTTTCTCTACAACCAAACGGTGCTCCCCACGTGACCTTATGGTGGCGGTATCCTCTGGGTTTTTGCTGCCAACTGACACCGTAGTTACCTATTCTCTTGGTAAAGCTCGGCTATTGCAAATTGAGTCTGCTCTAGTTGCTGAGCGAAATTTTTGACGAAAGCATCTATCTCTTTGGCCCTCCCCTTTCTTCTTCAGCCTCCTTTTCCAGCAGTCCCGACCAACTCGGAATGATTGGTAGGAATTACAGGCTCCTCGAGGGTTGGATGTGCACTCAGTTCGACCTTGAGATGGTCCCCCTCTCTTTCCCGATTTTTCTTCTTAGGCCTTCCTCTTCTCCACGGTTTCGGTCCCGGATGTATATATGACCACCCCAAGCCCATGTTTGGACACTGACGCTGCCTCCGGGCCGATAGTTGTACCTCTCTAAGCCCACATGAAGGAGTCCCAGGTGTGCTGGGCTGAGACCTCGCACTCCGACTGCCTTATGGACCTCCTCCCGTGTTTTAAGGAGATACCATAATCACAAAGCATAAAAAAACTCAAGGCATCTGCAGATGACAAAGGATTACTCAACTGGACTGCCCGAGGATGAACTCACTGAACCATATCCCCAGGGAATATGAGCTTGGCATATAAGAAGGATTTCTCGCAAAGCTCCTGGATTTATAGTGAAATCAAAGAATGACACTAGGCTCGCCAACATAATGCCCACGTCTCGTGACATAATGTTTGAAAATTTTTGGCACGTCACAGCTAATCGACGGATGTAATCCAAAACATGAAAGTGTCATCGATTGGGGTTGCAGGAAATCATGCAGTGTGATCCTTTTGATCCTTTTGAACTTTCGAAACTCCATTATTTATAAACGACGCTTGGCACGCTTGGTGGTATGAGTTCCGAAGGCATTTAACGACCTTCTCTGTACGATATTCAACCTCTCGAGAGCACACAAGCACATAATCCGTCCGTCCATGAATGTTGCAGTAAATGAGTAAGAGAAATTAGTTATGTTTTCAAGTTAACTGGTGTAATGTTTTGATGCTCCTTGCTTTAAATGATGAAAGTAAATCATTGTGATTCTATGTGATGAATGTCTTGGTAGATGAATTATTTTTCTTACCGTGACATTGATTACAGTTGTGTTTCTTTCTCTATGCTAAGTAGTTTATCTCAGTTACATGATGAATGTCTCAGTAGATGAATTATTTTCCTTACCGTGATCTTGATCATATTTGCGTCTTATTTTTCTTAAGTAGATTTCTCAGACAACAGTTGGATGATATTTCGGTTAAAGTATTATTACTAAGCCCTTTGGCATATGATCGTTGTCTGCATGTTCGAGTAGCGGGTTATCCCAAGCTCAACCCCTTCCCCATAGTTAAAACTCTTGTCCTATCTCCATCAAATTGGTTTATACCGGCTTGCATCTCTTGTACCTGCCCCACCTAAGAGAAATTACAAAAAACAATTGTCTTAACCAAAGGAAGAGCATCTACCAGAAAACACAACAGCTCATCGATAATTTGGCCAGATTATAATATCTGGAGAACCATTCCACTCCAAATGTTGTAGAGTCTAATTGGGCCTCGATGGCGGGTTTGGTTCCTATTGTTGAATCAGGGGATTTAATCCCCACCAATAGAATTGGTGCTAGAAGGAGGGCCTGAGAGTGAATGTATGAATATGTAAGTTATATGATATTTTGAATAGCCTATAGATTCGTAATGGCCCACATGCATGGCTAGTCATCCAACAGACAACCCACCTTTACCAAGTACTCCCGAAGCGGATAACTCACCCCACTCTGAGGAAGGAAATATTCAACCTGAAATACCTTACGCCCTCCCTCAAGAGGAACTGAATCAGTTTAGAAGGATTACCAGAGCCTACGCCTGAAAAATCAGTGCGTTTCCCTTCACCCCCATCCTCCCTCAAAGAAAACAACAAAGAAAACTAGTAGTCAACACTCTTGACGAAGTTTTCGTACACTTTGTTGAAGACTTAATAGACTTTGCGATCACCAAGATCCAAGAACCTCTTGACCTCATACCCAAGACGCTAGCTGCCGACATCTCCGAACCTAACTATCTTTCAGAAGGGGAAGAGCCAGACTCTGACTCCGAAGATATGGAAGAGAACAATAGTCAAGAGGAGAAGAGGGAAGTTCCACTTCAAGAAAACCAAACCTGGTTGGTCGGGGATGCCGTGGCCATCCTTGGACGAATACACAATCTCCCTCGACACCTGGAAAAGTTGCTCCCCAAGTATGATTCTGAAACCTCAAGATCACCCAAAGATCATATCAAGAAGTTCATACTCGCGATCAGGATTATGAACGTTCAACATGAAGACATGGTATGCAGACTTTTCCCCTACACGTTTGAGAACTCGACTTCCACTTAGTATTTTAACTTGCTAGTAGGATCTATAACCAGCTGGACTAAGTTCCAAAAGGACTTCCTAGACAAATTTTCTGAAGAAACTACCATGGGAGCCCTTATGGATGAATTATTCACAACCACCGTGACCCCAAAGGAAAGGGTCAAAGATTTCAATCAAAGATTCACGACTATCCTAAACAAATTCCAGCCCACGGTGAAACCAGCTCAAGAGTTGCAAATTGAGGTCTATGCCAACACGCTTCCAGCCTCTATTTCCATGTTCATTAAAAGAGCCGCTAAGAAAACCCTCACTAAGAATTTTGAAGAGGCCAAGACGATAGAGTTCCATATGAAAGGATGTAAAGAAGGCTAGGCATCTCTAGTGAGAAAAGAAATCCAGCGCCCTCCCAGGAGAGGACTCCTCTTGACTAGATCATCGGGGAAGCTGGTTGAACCAACTCCCGATAAGGGTAATGGAGATATAGAATACCTGCAATGCATGGTCAAGAAACTATCAAATGAGATTATGGATATGAAAAGTAATGTGGGTGAGGGAAACCAAGGCCATAGACCCTATAATCCTTTCTTTAAAAGAAACCATCCTTTCAAAGCATTTGAACCTCCCCTAGCCAACCTAAACATTGACTTAGGAAATGTCGCGTCTGATTCTTTCTGTACGTACCACCAAGAGAACCACTCAGAAAGGGAATGTCCTCAGTGGGTCCACACCATGAATTTAATGGCCTATCATTTTCTGGGAGAAGTCTCTATGACTGAACCATCCAACAGTTTGGCCTTTAACATGGTCGATCAGGAAGAGGCTAAACCACCACAAGACACGACCATGATGATACAGGATACTGACATGATCGTGTCTTCGAATGATCTATTTAAAGCTCAGGCACCACCTGCAGAGATATTGGTGGTACAGACATGTAATAAGGGTCAACCCGGCCCAAGGGATACCGATGCCACCCGTGCCTCACAAATTAAATTAACTCTCAATCGCCCAAGAATGTCTTTCTCTCTCGGTAAAAAGCCTATAAGTATCCATACTCATGATTCTCCTAAATTAGATTACAATGTAGTAGAATATTTGAAGAAGCTGAAAACTAATGTATCGTTTATGGACATATGTAGAATTCCTCAGCAGAAAGACCTTATGTTGCAAGCTCTAAGTTTGGTAGAAAACCTGACCACCGATGATAGTCAGGAGAAGAATATGCCCCCTATGGATTTGGCAATAAAACCAATGATAAACACCTACTCATAAGGCATGAAGGAGAGGTCGTTTATACCACCTTTCCTTTTAACGTTCAAAGTCTTCAAAAAGAATCTCCACAACAGTTTGGTAGACTACGAGGCATCTTCCAATGTCATGCCCTTGGTCATTTATAACAAATTAAGTGATGTCCCTCTAAAGAGTGATAAGCATGTCATACAACTGGATAGGACCCAGGTCAAAGTCATGGGGGAACTCAAAGATGTGATGATTAGGGTAGCCACTCATCCTAATTTTGTGCAGGTGATTGACATCATTTTGGTGGATATCCTTGAGACATATGGGCTATTATTGAGCCAAGATTGGTTCGAAAAACTAAATGGATACTTCAGCACAAACTGGGCACACCTTTGGCTACCACTGATGGGATACAAGAACACGATCATAATCGATAGGGAAAGATATCTGAAACATACGGTCACTGACCTGGAAACCCTGAATGAACCAACCTCTACCGGATTTCCCATACTAGGGAATTATTCTTGTGATTCTCACTTTGGAAATTTTTCTCCTCTCCTGTCTGATGTTTCTCTTACCCAAAGCTCTAAGATGATATTTCAAGAAGATTTCCCAATGCCAATGGAAGATTCTCTCTTTTGTCAGGACCTAGTGTTAGGTATTTAGGAAGAAAAGATATAAGAGCGGAACACTGATTGGAATGGAAATCAACCCTCACAAATTTGGACCCTTTATTTTGATGGATCCAAGTCACAAGAGGGTTCAGAAGCAGGGTGCATCCTCATCGATCAAAAGGGTAAACGCCATTTCTTGTCTTGTAGACTAGAATTCGAGTGCACCAAAAACATTGTCGAATATGAAGCCCTGGTACAAGGGTTAAAGAAAGCCATAGATATTAATGTCAAGGAATTAAAGGTGTTTAGAGACTCAGAAATCATTATTATACAAGTGAGAAACACTATACACTGCAACTCCCCTCATCTTAAGAACTACCAGTAGGAGGTGTGGAGGCTGATAGAATGCTTTGAAGCTTTCAATATCATTGTGGTCCTCAAAGCGAAGAATATCCTTGTTGACTCTTTAGCCACCGCTTCTTCAAGACTCTCGCCTTTTGAGGATTATGAAGCCTCATGATTCACTGTAGAATTTCTCTACAAGACATCGGTACCTAATAATATCTCTAATTGGAAAGTCTCTGAGGGGGATGAACATATCATAAGCTTATTGACTAATCAAGACAACTTCAAATACCTCGCTATTAACGATGAAGAGTTCCAAGAGAAACTAATGGAAAATAGTCCTCGGGAGGGTCAACACGTGGATAAACCAAAGGCTCACAGAATTCCAAAAGGGATAGAAAATCTAGAGAATTTATTTGATCTAAAGGAACGATTCAAAGGACCTAAAAATGAAAAGACTGGTAGCTCATGCCCCCTCCATGAAATTGTAAATCTTGGAACCCCATACAACCCAAAGTATGTAAATCTCGACAAAACGATATCTAAAGAGGAGAGGAAATCCTACCTCAAATTATTCAAACAATACCAAGATGTGTTCGCCTGGTCCTATAAAGATTTTAAAATCTATGATACCCGCATCATTCAACACACCATCCCATTGAAACTCGAAGTCAAACCTTTTCAACAAAAGCTCTGAAAGTACCACCCATCCTTGGAACCCCTAATGTATCAAGAGTTAAGGCATCTTTTAGGTGCGAAGATAATTTTCCAAGTTAGACATTCTGCCTGGGTAGCGAACCTTGTTCCAGTAAGAAAAAAGTCAGGAGAAATCCGATTATGCGTAGACTTTCAGAATCTCAACAGAGATTCAGAAAAGGAAAATTATCCCATCCCTCCGATGGAGCAACTCCTACAGACCGTGTCAGGCTCGAAATTTTTTTCCCTTATAGATGGTTTCTTAGGATACAACCAAGTGTTGGTCTTAGATGAAGACCGATTAAAAACTACCTTCCAAACCAAATGGCGAACCTTCACTTATAAACGCATTCCTTTCGTCTTGATTAACGCAGGAGCGAACTTTCAAAGGGAAATGGATGTGGAATTTCGACGTCTTATAGGTAAGTGTGTGGTAGTGTATTTAGATGACGTAACAGTGTATTCAAATAATAGAGAGGAACACATCTAACACATACCTCAGATTTTTGAAAGATGCTGAAAATACGGTATATCACTCAATCCTAAGAAAACTATCTTCAGTGTTGAATAAGGTAAGTTGTTAGGTCATATTATATATCAAGAAGGAATTCACATAGACCCCGAAAGGATTAAATCCATAGCTCAACTCCCTCTACCCCATAACCAGAAGGCAATGCAGTCTTTTTTTAGGCAAATTAATTTTGTAAGGAAATTCACCCCCAACTTCGTCAAAATCACCAAACCCTTAGAAAAAATGATTCGAAAATATTCTGAGCTTAAGAGGGATGATGAAAAAAAATATTCTTTCAACAATATCAAAGCTAACATATCCCGGGCCCCGGTATTGCAAAGTCCTGATTTCAATAGAGACTTTAACCTTTATACTTTCGCCTCTGACCAATCGCTAGCTGCGGTTTTGACTCAGAAGGACGATGACAACAACGAAGCCCCAGTGTCATTCATGAGCACCAACCTTAAAGGAGCCAAGCTCAATTACCCCGCCATAGACAAGCAGGCCTACGCAGTCTATAAAGAAGTAAATAATTTTAGGTCGTACATCCTCAAGAATCACACTAAGGTGATTGTGCCACACCCCGCAGTCTGATCCTTGTTTACCCAACAAGAAATTGGAGAAAGAAGAGGGAACTAGATGGAGGTAGTACAGGAATTTGATCTCGATATAAAACCTGCCAAGTTAATAAAAGTACAAGCTTTGTACAAACTCGCAGCCAAAGCTCAAGATCAAGAAAACCAAGATCTAGGGTGAATAATGAACTAGCACTGTGGTGTGGTGAAGTAGCATATATTTTGCTAGGACTGGACTCTTGGTACAAGGATTTGGCTCATCTATTACATCACGGGACTTGTCCTGAAAACCTCAACCCTAGAGAAAGGAGATCCCTCTGATTAAAATCCACAAAATATTGCCTCATAAATTCGGTACTCTTCTGGATCAACTATGATGGGGTATTACTGAGATGTCTTGAACATGAAGACGTCAATAAAGTGATGAAAGAACTCCACTATGGCCCCTCTGGGGGACATTTTGCAGGGAACACCACCGCTCATAAGGTTCTGAGAGCCGACTATTATTGGCCCACTTTGTTCAAAGACGGTCATGCTTATGCCAAGAATTGTAAGACTTGTCAAATAAGTGCTGGCAAGGAGAAAAGGGAAGCAATCCCACTTTAGCCTGTAATCGTCTCTAGACTGCTTGAGAAATGGGGGTTGGATATCATAGGAGAAATTACACCCAATTCTTTGAAATTGCATGAGTATATTCTTATTTCCACCGACTATTTCACAAAGTGGCCAAAGGCCATCCCTTTGACCCATGTAAATGAGAAAATAGTCATCCAATTTATAGAACAAAAGATAATTACAAGCTTTGGTGTTCCTTCCATTCTAGTCTTTGATAATGCAGCCTACTTCTCCTCTACCCTATTGATAGAGTTCACTCTGGACAAAGGAATCATAATCAAGTACTCTGCAAATTATTACCCTCAGGGAAACAATGTGGTGGAGTCAACCAATAAGAATCTAGTAAGGATACTAAAGAAGACGGTTGTGGATAGCCATAGAAATTGGCATAACCAAATCCATAATTCCCTATGGGCTAATAGGGTCACACCCAAAGAGGCTATAGGGAATTCCCTGTACTTCCTGGTCTATGGACAAGAATCCATTCTCCCAAATGGGATTTATCTTCCATCTCTCCAATTGGCCCAAGATTCTAATGATGATAAATCCTCGACCATGCAACAGAGAATCAACACGTTTCTCATGCTGGAGGAAGAGAGGGAAAGGTCTAAGTCTAAATTTTTATCCCATCAACAGATAGTGAAAATATGGTTCAATAAGCATAAGGCTAAAGAAAAGAATTTTCAAGTAGGAGACTTAGTCCTAAAGTGGGATAAGGTAAATGAACCCAAAGGGAAGCATTCCAAGTTTCAAATTCTATGGCTTGGGCCTTTTCCGGTGGCTAAGAAGATCGGGGTAGGTACTTATCATTTGCAAAATCTGAAAGGGGAACCTGACGCCCTCCCGGTAAATGGCCAAGCCCTAAAGTAGTATTTCCAATAATAACAACACAATAAAAGTTACTAAAAGAAATAAAAAATATATAATATAATACATATATTTTTCCAGTTGGCACGAATAAAAGAAGGACCAAAGATATCTGTTTTATGGGACAGATATTTTGTGTTCTCCCAATGAATCGCCATTTGTTGAGTGCTCAACACACCCTAAAAGTTTTGTGACCACTTCCTTTTGGGTACCACCTTGTCTTCTACCTTCGATTGTTTTCACCGTGGTTTGAGATTAATAACCTTCTTATCTGATATATCTAAGTTTCTCTTGATAATATTAAGAACCATCTTGGGGAACACCACGACTGATCAAGGAACCAGCAACCCATATTTCTCCTGGCTTACTTGAGAAATTTGACATCGGTGAAAGATTAAGGTAGTGAAAATTGTATGGGAAGTCAAAGAAGCCGAGTGCCGACATTCTTCGGCGCTGGCCAATAAGAGTATCTCTTTTATGAATATAGCATTCGAAAATATTTTGGCGAAGATCGATTCTTTTGGCTTCGGCAGAAAATTTCAATTGTAAGCGCCACACACAGATAAAATCAACACTTCCGACCGCTGAACTCCCGAAACAAGTTCGGTATCGGTGAGAGGGAACTAATTAATCACTCCAACGACTCTCGGTATTGATAGTTGTGACCTCTAGTTTTTTCTCGAAAAACTCTCGGTACAAGTGAAATTTCGAGCATGACTTTTATCCACTAGCCAAATATCTTTCCATGATTAATTTTTTTTAACCAAAATCGATAATCTGGCGGAAGTAGTAATTAATATCGAAGTTTTACAAAGAAAAAAATTAACAAACTCGCGACATAATAACATTGGTTCCAAAAGATCTAATATTTTATGCAAAATATTTAAAGAAGAATACACGCTTGATTCACAGCATGATACTTTTAAACTTTTCTTTATATACAATCAAAAATCTCCACTAGGCTTGGTTTACATACGAATAGACAACCGCGACGACTCGGCTAATCTTCTCGGTTGCTGTGAGATTATGAAATTTTACAAAGAAGAAAGACAAAGAGGTGTTAATCCACACTTCCAGGAACACAGGGTGAGAACCTGCTAACTACATATCTCCTATGCTTTGTTCCTCTCTCAGGTTGTCTTATGCGCTTTGTGGTGTCCTATGCTCTGTTTTCACCGCCATCCGCTGCAGCTCGCGTAACTCCACGATCGTGTCTTGTGCTTCCTGAAGTTGTCTCTGCAGCCAAATGGTGCTCCTCGCACGACCTTGTGGTGACGATATCCTCTGGGTTTTTTCCTCCAACTGAAGCCACAGTTCCATATTCTCTTGGTAAAGCTCAACTATTGCAAATTGAGCCTGCTCTAGTTGCTACGCGAAGTTTTCAATGAAAGCACCCATCTCTTTGAACCTCCCCTTTCTTCTTATGCCTCCTTTTCCAGTGGTCCCAGCCAACTCCGAACGATGGATAGGCATTACAGGCTCCTCGTGGGTTGGACATGCACTCAGTTCGGCATTGGGATGGTCCCCCTCTCCTTCCCGAGTTTTCTTCTTAGGCCTTCCTCTTCTCCGTGGTTTCGGTCCTGGAGAAGGTGCAGTTTCCATCTTATCTCTCTTGGACGTATCTGTAACCACCCCAAGCCCGTGTTTGTATGCTGACGCTGCCTTCGGGCAGATATATGTACCTCTTGAAGCCCATAGGAAGGAGTCCTAGGTGCACTGGGGATGAGACCTCGCACTCCGACTGCCTCGTGGACCTCGTCTCATGTTTGAAGGAGATTCCATAATCACAAAGCGTAAAAAAAATCAAGGGGTCCACAAATGGAAAAGGATTACTCAAATGGACGTCGCCAAGATGAACTCACAGAATGAGATCCCCAGGGAATATGAGCTTGGCATATAAGAAGGATTACTCACAAAGCTCCTGGATTTATAGGGAAATCAAAGAGAGACACTAGGCTCACCAACATAATGCCCGTGCCTCGTGACATGATGTTTGAAAATTTTTGGCACGTCGCAGCTAATCGATGGATGTGATCCAGAACATGAAAGCGTTGTCGATCGGGGTTGTAGGAAAGCATGTGGTGCGCTCCTTTCGATCCTTTTGAACTTCTGAACCTCTGTTATTTATAAATTACGCTTGGTATGCTTGGTGGTACAAGTTCCGAATTCATTTAACGACCTTCTCTATATGATATCCGACCTCTCGGGAGCACACAAGTCCATAATTCATCCTCGACGCCATTTTTCCCAAAGGTCAAGTAATTACTGTTATAATTATACATTCATGTCTATCATACTTGATTAGACACACTACAACATGCTAAGGTGTTCATTTATACCAAATAGGAGCGGTGTCTTCACAGGTCACTCGAAAGAAGCGTTTCGGATCACGTAAGTATTAAAAACGACTGAGACTAGTAAAATGCACAGGTATGTGTTGATCATTTTTTTATTTATGTCAGATAATGGGTTGCTTGATTTCTAAACTACTTCTGTTTAATTGCAGGAAGAACCTTCCCGATCACCGACTAGAGTCTGTCCTGTGATCCCACCAAAGAACTGAAAGATTCACCGAAGCGACGAAGTCTGTCGAGCTCTCCATTTCGACATCCCGATATTAATCGACCTAAGAAGAATGATCAAGATGTGTGCCAAACAAGATGTTTCATGGGCCGAAGAATGTGCAAAGGTCACTGATGAAAATCCCGAGCAAGTACAATAGTTTTCAATACATCCAATCAAAGCCAGAGCGATACTTCAAAAGTTGAACTTCAGCCTCGCAAAATATCGGGCGCACGCAGTAGACAGCAGGGGAATCTATGTTGCTCCAACGAAACAACACAGGTTTCCATGGGCCAACACTTATGAAGAACTCTTTATCAGATGGTATGATTATGAAAGAGTCCACTCTTTTCAAGAAACAACTCAGATGGATTGTTGAAAGACTGTTAGATGATGACGCCACGTGGAAATTCTTGATTAGCTCAAATTGTATTTTATTGTTAATTACTGTTAATACTTTATATTATAAATAGGAACATCGACCAATGGTTAGAGGTCAATGTTTGTTGTAAGAACTCTTTTATTTTGGTTTTTGATAATTATTTTGAGACTGCTACGAATTAAGAAGTCCTTCTGGACCAGAGACGATATATTTTTCATCAGATGTATGTGATTGGAGTTGGAGAAGAATTACTTCCTTTCATGTTCCATGAATGTTGCAGTAAATGAGTAAGAGCAATTAATTATGTTGTCAAGTTATCTGGTGCAATGTTTTGATGCTTCTTTCTTTAAATGATGAAAGTAAATCATTGTGCTTCTATGTGATGAATGTCTTGGTAGATGATTTTTTTTTCTTACCGTGACATTGATTCTAGTTGTGTTTCTTTCTCTATGCTAAGTAGTTTATCTCAGTTACGTGATGAATGTCTCGGTAGATGAATTATTTTTATTACCCTGATCTTGATCATATATGCATCTTCTTTCTGTTAAGTAGCTTTCTCAGACAACAGTTGGATCCTCTTTCGGTTAAAGTATTATTACTAAGTTGTTTGGCATATGATCATTGTCTGCATGTTCGAGTAGCGGGTTATCCCAAGCTCGACCCCTTCCCAATAGTTAAAAATATTGTCCTATCTCTGTCAAGTTGGTTTATACCAGCTTGCATCTCTTGTACCTTCCCCACCTAAGATAAATTACAAAAAAAAACTATCTTAACTGAAGGAAGAGCATTTACCAGAAAACACAAAAGTTCATCGATAATTTGGCCAAATTTTAAGATGTGGAGAACCATTCCACTCCAAATGCTGCAGAGTCTAATTGGGCCTCAATGGTAGGTTTGGTTCTTGTTGTTGAATCAGGGGATTTAAGCCCCACCAACAGACCCTACCTTCTTTGACTACGTATTGTTAAGGTCAGCCACATACTGGAATGGCCATGCCACTATCAAGATCAAAGATAGCATAGGTTGTTCTTGACTCTTCTATCGATCCAGATCTTGTTACCTCATAGTTGGATGAGGAGGATCCTATTCTTGAGCCCGTATGGGCCACTTCATGATCTTTTTCACATGACTGCCTCGATGAGACTTTACCTTCGAATGAATCTATCATAGAGGCCATGAATGGTTCTAATAGGCCATGGGATGATATGCATCATCGCTCTTATTTTCTCCCAGAACTTGCCAGAATCGAACAAGTTGATTTTAGATCTACTTTGAGTGAGATAGTTGGTCACACTGTAGTTCCACTTGATATGAACAACTTTTATGCCAAAGGAAACATGGAAAGTATCTATCCTACCATCCATATTGATATCTCTCATATTCCTAGCAAGGTTGAAAATGTATACATCGGTGTTGATTGTTCACCAGAAGAAATTTTGATCTACACCGAGGCTGCTCTTCAAGGAATTTCGTGATGTATTCGCTTGTTCATATGAAGAGATGATATAAATTGACCCTTGAATTGTTGAACATGAGATTAAAACTTACCCAGATGCTAAGCCTGTTCAACAACAACTTAGAGCTATCAATCCTAGGAAGACCCTTGCTATTAAGGAAGAGGTAGAAAAACTGCTTAACGTCGATTTTATCTACCCGGTTCCCTTGACTGAATGGGTATCCAATCCCGTTCTAATGAATGAAAAGAAAGGAACCATCCGCACATGCATGGATTTTCATGACCTGAATAAATCTTGTCCCAAAGAAAACTTCCTAACACCCTTCATTGATCATATTCTCGACGAATGTGCGGGAAGCAAAGTTTTTTTTTCAAGGTATAACCAAATTCAGATAAATCCTGAGGATGAACATAAGACGTAATTTATTTTCCCTTGGGTTACTTTCGCATACCGGAATATTTCTTTTGTCCTTAAGAACATCGGAGAAACCTTCCAATGAGCTATGAACTTCACATTTCATGATCTCAAGCACATAGTGGAAGCCTATCTCAATGATCTCACTGCTCACTCTCGTAAGAGAGTGGATCACCCTAAACAACTCTGACTAGTTTTTGAAATATGTCTCCATTATCACATCCATTTGAATGCTCACAAATGCATCTTTTGCGTTAGGTTAGGTAGACTTCTAGGATTTTTAGTCTCTGAGAATGGGATCATGGGAGATACGTTAAAGGTTGAGGAAATACTTCGATTGCCTCCCCCACACACTATTCATCAACTTTAAGGTTTACAGGGGAAAGATAAATTTTTACAATGAATTATAGTGAAGTATGCCAATATTAATAAGGGTTTCATGTGTCTCTTAAAAAAGGACACTCCTTTTATCTGGGATGAGCGAGCCCAGGAATCCTTTGATGCTTTCAAGAAATCCTTGGTATCAAAGCCTCTGCTAAAGTCTCCAGACTATGGTAGAGATTACTTGCTTTATGTCGTCGCGTCCAAAGAGACGATTGGTATGGTGTTGGTTTAGGAAGATGATGATCTCCAAGAGCATGCCATTTATTATCTTAGTTGAAACTTAATCGAGCCTGAACTCAAATATTTTCATGTTGAAAAGATATATGTGGTTGTCATTCACACAATCCAATGATTACGGCATTATATATTGCTTTGAAAAACTACTTTAATTGTCGATGTCAATCCATTTCAATATGTCTTTAATAGGAGTATCATAGGGGGAAAGTACAATAAATGGATTGTCATTCTACAAGAATTCGATCTCGATTTCACTTCTGTAAATTCCAAGAAGTCACTAGTTTTTGCAGAGTTAATATTCGACTTCCCTTGGTTAGATGAGGATGACATTCTTGTTGATTCATTTTCGGATGAAAAAAAAAAAAATTCTCGTCATCAGACCCCTGGTATGGAGATATTGTTGTCTATCTTCAAACTTTGAAGTTCCCTCAACATCTCTCGCGAGATGAGTGACAACGTATACGATACCAAGCTAAGAATTACCTTATCATCAATGACACTTAGTATCTACGAGGAGTAGACAATATCCTGCATCGTTTTTTAACTCATGAATAATTTGAGTCAGTTCTAAACGATTTCCAAAGTGGGGCTTGTGGTGGTCATCTATCTCGGCTTGCAATAACCCAAACAAATTTGCAAGATGATTATTTTTGGCTATTTATTTTTAAATATTGTTTCAAAGAGGTTAACAAGTGTCACCCCTGTTAGGTGTTCACTCAGAAAATGTGCTTGCATCCATCCCCTCTCCATCTAGTCATTATAGTCAGTCCCTTCACTAAGTGGCAGGTAGATTTTGTGGATTGCAACCCAACTTCGGCTAGGGGGAGTCAACACATTATTGTGGTCGTAGATTAATTTAGTAAGTGAGTTGTGGCCATTCCTATATTTAAATATGATGGTAATATTGTTTCCTTCTTCATATTCAACCAAATTATAGCCAGGTTCGGAATCCCGAGTGAGATTTTCACTTATCATGGTAGTCACTTTCATAATGAAATGATGGAATAATTAGTGTTGGCATAGGGACAAACCCATGGTTCAACGCTTCAACAACGCAAGAACAAAACCCTAACTACCGGCTCTTTCAAAAACACCTACGAAGCAGGCGAAGTCTCACCTGAGGTAGATGTAAGGGGGCTTACAGGACTCAGGTGTCTGTAACCAAGATGGGAAATACATCTTTGATTACAAAACTTCACAAGTACTTTAATAACACTTAGAATATGATATGAATTAAATCATTAGCTTCATTAACATTACAGAACAAACCCTAAATATATCGGCATAGTAACAGTAAAGATTAAATACTTCAATCACTTAGCACATAGAAATGATTTAGATCTAGCATTCATTCATAAAGCACAAGTAAGAATTGAGCACTACTATATCTATTCATCATACATAATAACAAAGCACTAAGCAGATAAATGATAAACACACATAGAACAAAGCACATCAGAGACACAAGATATACGTGGTTCACCCCAGTGTGGGGATATGTCCACCAACTGCTTCTTCTTCTCTATTGTTCTTATGAATCTCGTACATTCATCAGCTCCTATGCACTAAGACACAAAGCTAATCTTCGAAGAGGACAAGAGATCTACACACTAAGAGCCAAATCCTCCTTCCCAAAAATAGGTCACTGCACAAAGCCCACTTCTCTATCAAGAACGAAGCCTTACATACACATTTTGTTACACTAAGAAACCTAAAACTACTTGCACTTAGCCTTGCAAGACACTTAGACTTTGCTTCTACTACTACTCATCCTTACAATATTATTCTTATTTATACTTTTACAATAAGGCTTAAACATGGGAGAACCCATGGGACAACATCCCATAACCCTTTACAAAACCCCTAGAAACCCCTTGTTGGGTCCACAAAGCCCAAAAAAAAAGTGACATCCACGATCTTATCTCCTCTTAGCCGCTCATTCCTCAATAACTACGTTGAAGTCCAAAAAGTGTTCATTCCTGACCAAGATTTCCTCAAAACTTGGTCGAGGGGAAACATGCCACAAACACTCGTCTGTGACTCATCCCGAGTCACTCAAGTCTGGTCAACGCTGCTTCAAAGGCCTCAAGCTTCACTCGAGTGGCCTCGACTCACTGCTTAGCATTATCTTCCTGCATAGCGAGCTCTTGAATCATATTATTTGTAACATTCCCTTCCAGGCATTGTTCCATTGTCGCAACCACCTGGTCTAATTGTGAGCCTTGTCCAATTTCTTTGAACACTTTGCAAGCTTCATCCTTCACAGGTTGCAGCTTATGCGCAACTTCCATTACCCTGCCCTAGATGGTAGTAATCTATTGATGTATTGCACGTTGTTCTTTTGATCTCTTCATTCTCTCGACTACAGTGAGTAACTTCATCTGTGCTTGTACTGACAGTGCCTTTTGTTGTGCCTCCTATAGTTGTGCTTCCAAATTCCTAAGCTCTGGATATTCTATAAGGCATTTGTAGGTCTGTGTGCTTCTGTCACTCAACTATTTTCATTTTGAGGCAAGGGCTTTGATCCTTCTGACTACGCTCTTAGTGACTTCCTCCTGTTGATCACGCACTTCCTACAGAGTCCTTGGTACTACTTGGATCTCCAACTTCGTTACCCATTCTTGAAGCTATTGGATGGCCTCAACGAGCTTCATCACTTGAAACTTGATTACCTCATGTTCCTTCTATTCCAAGCCTAGCACATAGAGAAGTACTCTTCTCACCACTTCTTTGACCGCAGTCTACTCTGCAAGCAGATGGTCCTTTTCTCTCTGTATCTTTTCTTTTTCTTCCTTGAGCATCGCCCAAAACACATATTTCTCATTTTCATAAGCGGTTACACAGTACCACGCAACTTGTAGTTTCTATAAGACTTCCTCTTTCTCTTTCTTTAGGGCTTCTATAGCCTTTTCCTTTTCTTCTTGAAATTTCTAAAGTTGATCCTCTATTTCATATACAGGTCTTCGAAGTTGGGTTGGTTCATCCCCCAACTCTGCAGTCTCTGACAAGGAAGGCACAGTAGGGACTGCATGAACCGAACGAATAGCTTCATGTACTTCACTCAATTCCTCTTCTATCCTGCCATATAGTTCTTCTTTCTTTTCTCCATATCTTTGTAGGATGTCCTCATAAGAATCCTCCATCGCTCCTTGGACCAAGATGATGTATTCTTTTGTGAGTGTGGCCTCCATCTAGGGGTTGCTGGCACGGGTCTTCTTTCTTGCCGAAGGTTTCTGCAAAGAAACCTTCCTCTTCTGCAGAGTTATTGTTTTGGCAGGGGGATATTTCGGCAAGGTAGCTTCACATTCTCCTTTATTTTCTCCTTCAGCCCCTCCTCCCTATCTATCTACTTCGTCTCCTCCTCCTCCTATGGATCCAGATCCATTTCCTTCAGAGGTGTTGTCTTCCTCATCAGTCTCTACATCTTGGACTTCCTCCTTTTTCTTTGTCTTCTTCACGCTGGTCTTTCTGACATGCTCGACCTAGGTGTGTTATGGGACTTATTGATAAATGTGGACATAAACAGATCTTTGTATATATACCTAGACATAGAACAAAACAAAATAGAATATGACGCTTTCCCTAAGCTCTAATCACTGAGTTTACTATTTAACAAGAGATGGGAAACATACCATTTAAATATCGCTTCCTCTTTCCGTCATCGTCCTAGCTCCACTACGATGCTCCTGTGATATTTAATATTAAAGGGAACACAAGACAACCAAAGTGAAAGCAATAATATACTAAATGATAACCTATGTATGTGATCAAGGAGTCATATAATAAAACAAAGTCGTTTTTATGGGAAAGAAACATATCATTGCATTATATTGAAATGAAAGTGTAGATTACAACCAAATCCTTGATGTCGCAAGGTCCCCTTCCGATGACCCTTTGCTCCAACACACACACTTTCTCCAATATTGAATGAAGAATATCCACAGTGACTTTTTGAACTGAAATGAGGCTCTCGAGAATGATCCAGTGTAGAATTCTTCATACAAACTTAGCCAATTCAACCTTCATTAACCTTAGCCTTTTCCATGAGAAATACCTCTTTATATAAGGGAGAGAGAGAGATGGTTAAAGAGATTAGGATGATCCCACCAAATCATATAAGAGAGTAATATCCCAACCATATGGATTCCACCTCATCTTCTAGAATATCTCCTTCTAGAACTTTCGTGAAACTTCCCCTTTTCTTAGTCTTTTGACATCGTCGCACCCTAGTTGTAGAGTAGCTTGTGGAGATGTCACAACCCAGCTTTAGGGTAGGGGGAAATGATCAGGGATCATCGAATCTTGCATATGGTGAAGCCTATGAAAACCTTATTTAATAGGGTTTTTGAGAAGAGAAAGTCAGTCACTTTCCTCATGAAGGAAGGCTCTTTTTGGGAACATGAACACATGTTGTCAATGGATCACTGGGGTAACCAAAATAATGTGTAACAGGGTGACCAAGGGGCTTCCTATAATGTCAACATTGGAGAGCTCTGCATCTGCAATGGGTACAAGGAACTCCTCTGGCCATTCCTTGGTGATCTGCTCCATGTCTTCATCGGTCATCTTGTAATAGGACTATAATTCTTCCTTTCTCTCATCCCTACGTCCAGTGATATACATGAAATGTCAATCTGTGTGGAACTTAGCGATTAGTCTTTACTGGTGCAAGGTGTGCAGTGTCATGCATGGGAATGACTCTATGGAAACCTTCAATTGCTGATAGTAGGCATGGAACACTGCGTTCGAATTCCATTGCTTCAACATGTCATTCGTATACCATAATGTAGAAAATCTAGCTGCCAATGGTTCCAATGGTTCAATTTATGGAAATGTTTCTCCCTTGGGAATTTTCCAAGAGACAAATGCAATCAGCATGAGTAGCCAACTGAAGTGGAACTCATATCTCTGATCCTGCACTTCACGACAGTCTTTCTCAAGCTCATTGACAAGGTAACTCACCCAATTCATTTGCATTCCCTCCACGCATTTCCCTGTGAGGTACACCACGAACCTGGTGACCTGGGTGGGGATTTTCTTTCTAACAAGCTTGCCAATGATGATTTGGCAAGTGAGTCTCATTATGCCATCCTGGATAGAGGCTACCTTGTAGCCTTTCTTTCCCTTTTCTACTTCGTCGTATGCCTCCTTTATGCACTGTGCTAGGGAGAGGTCCGAGGCCTTCCCTAGGTAGAAATGTTGAGGGTTGGGTCCCTTCATGCTCAATCCTATGATCAGGTGGATCAACATCATATCCACAATAATATTCCTGTCAATCCATAGGTATCCACCATGATAGCACGACAAGAGGATTTTAACGCAAGCGTTAACCTCCTAATGTCGACCAAAATGAGGAATCTTCATCACGTTGAGTATAGTGGACTACACCAGCTCCTTTATCCACGACCGGGAGATGATGCAAGGCTTCTTCTGTGTGGTATTTGTTAAGTATCTATGAGGGGCGAGGATGGCATATTTCTTTCTGTCTCCAAGGTTAAAGTCATTGTTCTTCAAATATGGGATCTGTCCTAACTGGATTATCCCCTTCAGGATGTATGTGGTGATCAAAGTGTACTCATAGTCCTGTGGTATATTTTTATGGTTAACCGCACCAGCCAAAGGCGGGATATAATCTGATAAGATCGACGGGATCTGCTTTGCATTAGCCAGATCGTTGCGATGCTTACTTCATTGTTTAGTCGCATGGTTAGCATGGCTAGAACGTCATGCAGTTGAAGGGGAAGATTGCAGTCCCCTAGTTGAAGATTCTTGAACACCTTCATACATAGCTCTGTCAGCCATAAACGTCTTAAGAACCTCTTCGAAAGACTTCTCTAACTCAGTCGGTTCGCTCAACATTCTCACTTTTAAATGGATAGGTCAGGGTAAGCGAATGGAAAGGCGGGGTAATCAAGAGGATGGCGATGTCTAGGTCCTAAAATCACAGCTTGACACACAATCAATTCTCTGTTAGCAACATTAATCATGGATGGTGAAAATTGGTCCTGGCGCAGCATCCGACGGGTTAAATAAGCGAGCATCATAACAAATTTTTCTAACGGGTAGGAATGCTTCCATTAATGCAAATCTATCCATTATGGCGTTGTCTCAACGTCCAATGGTGGTCTATCCACCCATAAATGTGTTTCCTAGAGGTTTTGGAGTGTCATTCTAATGGTCGGGGTGCCTCCAATGATCATATAGCTTTCACCAAGGCGAAGTCCCATTCTGCGTGGTCCTGCTATTCTGGCGAGGTTCAAATCCTACAAGCCTGCCTTCTGCGAAGTCTTCTCTGTAACTTCCTATAGCTTTTCTAACTTGGATTTCTTATTACTGAGATTTATTTCCTTCTTTCCTGTGATCTAAGTCTCTCTAATGGTTTTTGGATTCCTCTTTCCATTCTTATTCTTAGTTTCTCCTATTGTAGTGACTTTGCAATGTTGATGTATTTTCAAAGGTTTCAAAGTTAATATCCCTTCCCTTACAACTTCTTGGGTAGATTTACTTTCTTCTTGCATGGATATGTCCTTTAAGCCTTCTTGTGCTCTTCCAATTTTGACATCTAATTCTCTTTCTTTCTGCTGCTTCGACTTAAGTTCTCGTTCTTCTATCAATCGATCTATTTTTCTAGCTATGAAATACCTTAGTTCTTGATTTTTATTTTCTGTAGCTTCTTCCTCTGATTTCCTTCTGATCTGATCCTTCTTAATCCAATTCTTTCCTAACAAAAGAGGGAAAGGGGTGTTGTTCTCAATAAAATTAATGACTTCAAATTCCTCTTCAGTCGATGTTCCATGAATAATAACATGTACATTAGTAATTGTTCCACATAAGGTTATCATCTTTCCTTTGAATAAACCTATTCTTCCCAATGAAGATACTATTGTAGGCTTTCCCAAAATTTACCAAGTGCTTTCTGTCATAATATTCACTTGTGTTTCCAAGTCCAAGACACAGTCTATGTCGAAATCTCCTATTCTTGTACCTATGCATTGTTTTTCTTTCATGATCTCTGGTAAACTGACATATTTGTGATCATTCATTGCTTCTTTTAACTGTACTAATGTAGTCTGAACTTACTTTGATCCTTTCTCTTTCTGACTCTCTAACATGCTCTTATTCTCTTGAATCATGTACATTTTTTGAGCTTTAGCAATCATCCTTGGGCAATCCTCAACTTCATGACCAAAAATTTTACAACAAAGGAAAATAGGACCTGTACCAGGGAATTCCTTAGCAATATGTCCCAGCCTTCTATAGTTATAACATACTATCAATCCTCTCTTCCTCTTGTATGTTCCCGAACTTCTCCTATACTGCACACTAGGATCACAGTGATGGACTTGCAATCTGAAAAAATTCTTTCTAGGTTCCTGCATCCACTTATTAGTCCAAAAATCCTTTCTATGCATAGGAATAACATATCTTTCTTGAGTTCTATTAAATTTATTCAGATCAATTATTTATTCTAACCATGCCCTAGCCTTCAGAATAGGACAAAATCTATCAAACATACCTACATTCATGCTTTCGAAATAAAAATTTTCACTTATCTTACTCTTATCAAATCACAAATATTTACCTCTCTTCTTCAGATCATATTTCTTTCTTAGCACAGAGCTTCAAAAGTCAAGGAGAGTATTGTGCACTACAGCATCATATCTACGCACAGATCTTTTCTTTTCTCCACTTCAGTTCCCAACAATCACAGTTTCAGGTCCCGGCAACGAAACCATTTGTTGGCATAGGGGCAGACCCAGGGTTCAATGCTTCAACAATGCACCAACAAAACCCTAACTATCAGCCCTTTCGGAAACACCTGTGAAGCAGACGAGGTATCACCTGAGGTAGAGGCAAGGGGGGTTACAGGAATCAGGTGTCTGTAACCAAGATGGGACACAAATATGGGATTGCAACACTTCTCAAGTACTTTAATAATACATAGAATATGATATGCATTAAATCATTAGCTTCATTAACATCACAGGAAAAACTCAAAATAGATCGGTGCAGTAACAGTAAATATTAAGTACTTCAACCACTTAGGACATAGCAATGAGTTAGATCTAGCATTCATTCATAAAGCAAAATTAAGCTCTCAACACTATCAGATCAATTCATCATACACAATAACAAAGCACTAAGCAGATAAATGATAAACACACATAGCACAAAGCACATCAGAGACACAAGATATACGTGGTTCACCCTAGTGTGGGGATATGTACACCAACTGCTTCTTCTTCTCTATTATTTTTCTGAATCTATTACATTCATCATCTCTTGTGCACTAAGCCACAGAGCTAAGCTTCGCAGAGGACAAGAGATCTACGCACTAAGAGCGAGATCCACCTTCCTAAAACTAGGTCACTGCACAAAGCCCACTCCTCTATCAAGTACGAATCCTTACATACACATTATGTTGCACTAATAAACCCAAAAATACTTGCATTTAGCCTTGAAAGCCACTTATACTTCGCTTCTACTACTACTCATCCTTACAATCTTATTCTTATTTATACTTTTACAATAAGGCCTAAACATGGGAGAACCCATGGGCTGACATCCCATAACCCTTTACAAAAACCCTAGTAACCCTTTGTTGGGTCCACAAAGCCCACAAAACAAGTGAGATATGTGATCTCAGCTTTTCCTGGGCACTCCTTCCTCAATCATTGCGTCGAAGTCCAAAAAGTGGTAATTTTTTACAAAGATTCGCTCAAAACTTGGTTGAGGGCCAACAATTAGCATCAAAACTGGGGCTTAAACATGTTCATTCATCCCCTTACTACCACTAGGAAAATGGATAAGTAGATGCCATAAACAAGTCTCTCAAGACCATTTTGTAGAAAATTTCCAGCCAGAGAAAATCTGACTGGCATATCATGCTTTACCCAACACTTTGGGCATACCGAACCTCGGTTAAGACTTCCATTGGGTTTTATCTTTTCCAGTTAGTACACAGTGTGTATTTGATATTACCTATTTAATTTGAGATCCCTTCTCTTATATTGGAATTCACGCTCCTACTTGACACTTCCTATCTCAAACAACACCTCATACACCTAGAGAATCTAGATGAGCAGTGTCAAGATGCCTCCACGACTATCGAAGAAAATAAAAGATGTGTCAAGGTCCAATATGATAAGTCTGTTTGTCCTTGACAGTACGCTAAGGGTGACTTGGTCATTTTATACGATCGAGCCAAAGAACCACTGGGGGAAAGAAAGTTCAAACCCATTTGGCACAACCCCTATATCATGCGACGTGTCTTAGAAAAAGGAGCCTATGAATTAGAATATTATGAAGGGAACATGTTATTTGAGCACATGAATGTGATCTATTTGAAAATATATTATACTTGAGCCCCAATATTGGGCATAAATATTTGTATACAAATGTATTTTAGTGTATATATCTTTTCCCTTTGTTTTTATCTTCAGCTTGCTTATCAAGTTTTCCCTTGGTTGGAAGATGTCAACGGAGTATTCGATCTACTTAGGATTCACAGACAGGGCCAGTCGTCATAAACAGAACTAGGATTCCACTACTTGGTTTGTTTACTCACCCAAGGGTCTAGTGGTGTCTTCAGGTGGCATTTTCCTAGGGCCATCCACGAATAATGTGGCTGAGTATAGCGTTGTTATAGAACTTTTACACAATGCCAATTCACACGGTATTCACTCATTAGAATTTTTCCTAGATTTCCATTTAGTAGTATGTCAGTTGAACGATAATTAGCATGTGCAAGGCCCTACTCTACTCCGATGATTCTTACGGGTATGAATTTTAGAACAACATTTTCATTTGATTACTATCACATACCTAGAAGTTCTAATTATGTATTTGATGAATATGCTAATTTTGTTTTAGATTGGAATTTGTCACATAACTAAAGAAAAGAAAACACTTTCATCAATGTACACATTGTAACATAAGTAAAGGAAAAGATAAATGTTTATATATATATTTCATCTCTCCAAAAAATATGATGTTATAGTAAATAATTGGGGCTGATGCACTCAAAATACATATACGGTTGATCATACAATAATCATGAAATCTACACCTGTGGGGTCAGATGTGTGTTATGATAGCATACTATGTCATTTGTGAGATGCTGAAAGAGTCATACCTAAGAACGGGGCACACCTACCACCTGTTGATGCATATCCTCTGGAATATCCTCCACCTGAACCATGGGAATCCTCTACATCAAACGAGAAATGTTTCCCAGCATGTTTTGTAGCACTCTATCAACATCCCCTCATGTTGCCTCCATTTGTGTCATGGAATTCTGTACAATTTTCATGGACTTATGTCTATGTCACATACATGTTTAGTTAGTACCTGAAATCATCCAAAAATATTTTTGTTTTCTTATACAAAAATAAGAAAAATGAAATATTCAAAAAACTTTGACATACCTATGTCTCCATAGGCAAAGCCTAGTGGTAATGGAATGTCTGGATCTCCTCTAAAGTCAATCCCTATGTAAGGGTAGTCCTCTAGATCTATCACCTTCTGACTCCACCAGAAGAAGAAGTCATCATTGTAGGGTGTTGGCACCCTATGACCCCCCTGTCGCCTCATCACCTCGGTCCACCATGTCATGGCTGGATCGCAAGGTCCATGAAGAATAATCTCAACTCTAGGGCCCAAGCCTGGAACCCGCTCGAAGAAAAAACTACAAAGGATAGAAGAGAACCCGAAGTTCCTCTTTCTACCCAGTTTTTAGTCTGTCATATGGCTCTTCATGTTGACCAGAAGTGAGGTGCACCAGTCATAAATCGTGGTTCACAAGAACTCCATTGAATAGAACATAAGTGGCATTGATGCCTGGTGCAAAGAGGCCAACCCTGTTATCCATTCCAACACTAGGACAACAATCTTAATACTCAGATTGTTGATCTCTCTGATTGAGAGTTGGCTCCCTACCTTCTCAGTCCCTGCAATGCAATGAGTACCTATGTAATCTTCTATATTCATGCCACTCCCAGCTCCCAGATATTTGAGGTTTACCAAATCACCTTGGTGTGACAATCCCGCCAAGAAGTATATGTCCTCAACTTCATTCCTTAATGGTTGTCCATCAAGGTAGAAGGTCTCAGAATCTGGATCCCAGTAGTTCACAAGCAGCTAGAGCAATATCACTTGAGTCCTCATACCTTTGAGAGCCCAAAACTTGTATAGCCCACATCTTTTTAAGCCCATTTGGGCCCCAGGATCTCTCTCCATTACAACATCCACCTCTTCATTCTCTCTTTCTCTCCACTCTAGCCCCATCCTGCAAGATTCAAACCATTTTTTGAGCTAGCAACATTTAAAAAACCTTATCCACAGACATGTACACAAGCTACAGTGTACACAGTTGTGTATAGGGATTCTTTTACATTCGTTTTTTTGTAAACGGTCATGTATCAATATGCGAATACGTGACCTGATGATTTGTATCCCACATACACCTTAGTTTCTGAGTTGCGCCCTAAAAAACTCAAAAAAGGAGACCTAATTGAAAATTTTAATCCACTATAAATAAATAGAGGAGACAGATGAATTACCTGGTCTAGACGATTGTCGATTCCATCTCTCATAGCTCCCACAATCAACAATTGAAATTCAAAGGCAATTTGGTCCAAAATGCACTATTTGGGTAACAAATACAAATGGTATAGTAAAATTGGTTTTTTTTACTATTTATAGAAAAAATTTACCCACTTTACATAGTTTTGCACAAAATTTTGGCCTAATGGATTAATACAATAGTGGATGGAGTTGGTTTTGGTGGTTTTATTTAGGGATTCTTACATTTTTTCAGGTCCATGTTCCCCGTTCATAGCTTTGGACAAGTATTTTCATCACCCAACATATAGGATAGGTAACAAATCCATCATGCACACTGGCATCATCTTGCGAGTGCAACTCATATGGCTTAGGTACAAACCCATTCAATAGCAACACATAATGTTCTATCTGCAACTAGAAGTGTCATTATCAAATGGTAGAGACTTACCAAACATGGGTACCCTAGTTAGATCCCATGCTTCATTTGGTGCCCATGTAGAGATTTGTTTTCATAGGATCGGGAATCCCTTATAGATAATACATGAATTTATGTTTGAACCTCATTTCTTACTCATAAACATGATGAACTATACCTAGAGGAATCCCAATGAGTTTGATTTAAGCTCTTTTCTGACTCTCTCAAAAAGAGAAAAGATTCTCAAGTGAACTTGTCTCTTTCACACTTGTAAATTGGATTTGAAAGGACATCTATTTGGTGCAATTTTACCCCTTTTTCAAACCAAGTAGACTAACATTACGAAAAATGATTTTTTTTGCGTTAAGTTGTAATTGCATCTCATTCTCTTGCTTGCAGTATTGAGCCTATTTTTGGTTCTTTCTTTTGCATTATAATCCTATCACCTCAACAATTTGCATCACCATCCAAGAAGAGCCTTATTTATATCTTTTGCAGATTGACACCCTATACCCAAGAGGAAACATTAACCTGAGTGTCCATCTCCCACATGCACCTCCTTGCATTGAGCATAGGTATGTTCCATTGCTGGAACTAGTTTCTTAATTGCGACAGTCATTTCCTCCTCTGTATCATAGCATTCATTTGACTATGAAAAAAAAAAGACGGGCGAGGAAAGAATATTATCTTATATTTGCAGCAGTCATGTCGCCTTTGAACAGAGCACAAAATTTTTGAGTCCACTTGTCATCAAAATTTTGGGTTTAGCATGCCCTTAGGAAGCTGAGCTCATTATGTAGAGTTTACTCCCCCGACTGGTTACTTTTCCAATCCCTATGGAGAGTTTGAATTATGGCTCTTTCATCTCAAAGTGTTATCATTAAGTCTGTGCTACCAGAGTCTTCCATATGTCTCATGCTCTTGTTAAAAGGATGTATATCAACCCGTCTCATCCATTCCTCATAAATATTGACTTTTCATTCCGGCCATACCCTTAGTACGTCTCAGAATTACATGAAACTATAGTCCTATCATGCACCCTGGTCCTATTTTCATCATTGGTAGGTAACCTTGAACCTATCAGTCGACATTTCACCATTGGTCACTGACTGGGTCGTTTCCCTTGTGTTCAATGGAAAGTAATATATTCACACATTAGGATTCATGCATGTTCTTGGATTCCATTAGAATTATTGATCGTTTCATCTCCTTTGTCAGTCATTTTCCTTATTGGTTGTTATTGTTACCAGAGAATCCCCCTACGAACAATTGGATTTCCTCTTGGATACTAGACCCCTATGGCCAAGACAGAAAAGTGCTATTGTGGACATTGACCCTTATCATGAAGCTAAACTATTCAAAGAAGAAAAAGGAAGAAGGGTAAATACCTTTTACCGACGTTTTTCCTTGCTCGATCCAGGTTGATCTTGATCTCCAAGTTCTTTAGAATGTCCTACAATATAATGAGAAACAACAACGAGACATACTTCCTACCCTACCATGATTAGCTTCATAATGGATCTATAACATAAGCAAGTTCATGAAACATACACAAACTTTAAATAAAATAGGCCAAGCATAGATTTATCTTAATGAAAACAAAGTCAAATGCTTACAGCCATAGATGTAGGTGTAACAACTTCACCAAGCTCTCTTTTTCTAACCCTTTTCTCAAGTAATCCACACAAAATGATGATGCTTCAATGATAAATCTCCCTTATGAGATCATAAGTTTGATACCTTCAATGTCTCCTCCTTTCACCATGAAGAGGCCTCCTTATATAGGCTTGGAGAGGCCTAACTGTTATCCACAATTTTGGTCATCATGATGATGTATTGATGATGGTGTATTTCAGGCTCTTCATTAGAAATTTTTACTGAGAAAAGTTACCTTCATCTCTTTCCAAAAATCACATTTTTAAGGACTGTTCGCAGGTTGATAGTATATTTGCCTGCGAGAATGCATGATTCTCGCAAGCTGCCTTAAGCCAGGGTGCGAGAAGTTCGCACTGTGTTGTATTGCTAGGGTGTGAACTCTTTCTAAAGAAGGGAAAAAGATGAATTCTCGAAGCTTCTATAAGGGGATATTCTAGAAGATGAGATGGCATTCGAATGGTTACCTAAGTATTGGATTCCCTGATATTTTGCGATCATTCTTATCCAAGTAACTAATCCATTCTCTCCTATATATTGAGGGAATTCTCATGGAAAAGGTTAAAAGCAAACAAGCAAGAGATTCATTGGAGAATTAGTGAAAAGGATTGTGTGAAGGACTGGTGCTACAATAGCTAAGAACTCCAGCAAGTTTATCAAAGGTGGTTGATCTTCTTCATACAAGTGAGCAAGTGTGTGTGTCAGAGTCAAGAGCCATC
>ML793593.1:226290-315025 GCA_009831015.1 Picea engelmannii
AAGTTTGCAACATCAAGGCTCAGGTTGTAATCTTTACTTTCCATCAATATGATACAGTAATATGTCCCTTTCCCATAAAGCTAATTCCACTTTATTGTATAACTCCTTGATCATATACATAGATTGACTATTGAATAGATTGTTCTTTCTTCACTTTGGTTGGTTTGTGTTGTCTTAGTCTTGACTGCACAAGAGCACTGAAGCATAGCAGGAGAAACAAATACCATAGGAAGCGATTATAAGGTATGTAACTTGTTATTGCCTCCTAGTTCATTAAATAGTCAAAATCTAGGGAAAGAGTATTATTCTGTCTTGCTTTGTTCTAGATCCAGGTGGATCTAGGGAGATCGGTTTGTGTCCACACTTACAGATTTATCCAATAACACTAACCACTTAAGAGATTATTGGGATAATTTGAGGATTCTTCTTTAGTTGTGGATCTTCCCTAAGATCAATCCTTGACCTCAGATCTGAATCCAACCAACTCCAGATATGAAGGGATTCTTCCCTGATTTCTCTCAACAATCCAAAAATTCACTCAAAAAAGGCTAGCGCTCCCTCAGAATGGGGCACAAAGCATTACAACGCTCCCCCAAAATAGGTCACAAATCATTGACACTCCCTGACAGTGTATAGGGGAGCGTTGCCTTCCAAAATTGATTTTTTAGTGGTTGTTTCTATGGAAAAGGACTTGTACTCTCTATCAAATGATTTATCCTCTTCAAAACAACTCTTTTGAGTGTTCTTGATAATGTCATCCAAGACATGACATAGGAAAGATGAAAGTATGATTTTGCGACATTGATAATGACGACACTAGGCCATCATCCTAATGAGTAATTTTGATATGTAACAGATTTCCCCCCAAAGTGTGAAGTCAGAAGATGGGAACTGATGACTGAAGTACTTTGTAGGATTTTTATAGCAAGGGTATGGACTCAGAGAACCTGGAAGAAGCTACACACAACCATCAAACAAATATTATGACATGTTTCAAACCTAAGGCATACATACCTATGCTTGCGTGATAAAGACTTTCAAGGTATGGCCACCATAAAATACACTGTGGATCCATAATTATATTGACAAAAAGGTATAGCCACTGAAGATACAATGTGGATCTATAATCCTATGACCTAAACTGATCATAGCCACGAAGAATATACAATGGATCTACAAAATGACAAGACATAGCCATGACCAATACAAAGTGGATCTATGTGACAGTATATGTGTCAATGTTCAGAATAAACTTCATCGCAACCTGGGAAAAGTACATATAAGAGTGATGAATCAACCCAAGGTATTCTTACCGATATCGATGTAATACAAATATAACCATGTGAATAGATGTCCTAATGTCGAACATGGAACAAACCACTTTATTATCGGTCAATGAGGTTAACCATTAACAAGCGTGAGGGAAATCACCATTGATGTCAATGATTCCCAAGGTACTCTAGTACATTCCAATGAATGTGAATGGATGAGACGAAGTTGAACATCCGTGGAATCATCCGATCATAGGTCAATGATTTTAACCCATTGTCGGACGCGAGGAGGCCTGCCATTGAGGCATGCAGGTCCCAAGGTACTAACTAGTTTCTAAGTCTAGTTACTAGATAATGTGTTGAAGTCGAAAGGAATAGAATCGTCGAAGGAGGGCCTTGATGTATCCCCCATCAATGACAAAAAACTGACACAAAGATTCAATTGGTGGATCAAAAGAGCATGGACTGACACGGGTATTGAAACAAGAAATTTGTGATGGTTGAATCTTGAGGCAAATACTTCCCTTGAACACTGAGGTACAACAGCAGAAACATGACATGGACCAAAACAAGATGATGTAATGGATACGGTGACTTTCGTCAGGTGACCCAAAGGAGTAAGAAAACTCAGAGGATTGGTTTAGTGCAGAGGTTCAACAGATTAAAATGCATGCAAAGACAAAGTGTCATGTTCAAGGATGATTGTAAGGGTTACTTGTAATGTTCTCAAAAATGGCTTGGCTTGCTTCTTTCAATTTCCACCCCCATCAAGATAGACAAGTACCTCTTTTTGATTTAACGAGCTCGAGGAGGGTAACACATGCTCAATATAACTCACCTTCGGTAAGTCCCTCTTCCTTTGTTTAACGAACTCGAAGAAGTAAGGGTTTGGTCCCGTATGGTCCCTTCAATGTATGATTGTTTAACGAGCCCAGAGAAGGTAAACTTGGTGATTTTTTATATTAAGAGAGTCTAAAAATGACTTAAAGACGACTCTAGTGTTTTCCTTTTTTGTAATGTTAGTCTCGCGAGGCAAAAAAAACGATAAATTACCACTCAAAAGACACCCTTTCAAACCTTTTAATGAGTGGGAAAGGAAGCAAGATCACTCGACAATCTTTTCACATTTAGAGAGTCTGAAAAGAGATTAAAGACGACTCCAAGGGGTTCCTTTTTCATGTATGCATGCGAGTCCGAAAAAGAGATAAAAGTTTATCTGGTGCGTTCTTATATTTTTTGAGATTGAGAACGAACTAAGATTATGCTCGTGAATGTGACAAGATGATAAACGAACAAAATTTCTCTGAAACCTGCCAATAATGTCAAAATTGCATGCCAATGTATTAATAAGGTCTCCACAAATTTTTTAAAACCCCAAAATAACTATATCTTAGGCAAAAATGAAATTTATAATAGTAAAACGGGGTAAAAATATCATTTACCATTTCATTTGTGAAAATATTTGTAGCAGTGGAGAATTTGTGCTTTCGAGGGTGAATCTTGCATTGTTCGGTGCCGGAGCTACGGTCAACTATTTTCCTCACTGTTTGGACCAGGTTGGTGCTCTTCTTCCTCTCTATAATTTGTACGGTTCAAATTTTTTTTTAAGGCAATAATTAGGTGCAAAACATGATGCCCTGGGTTGTCTCAATCACGCAAAAGGGGTCGATGCTCCTCTAGAATTAGAGGGGGGGTGCTGCCCAATTTTGTAAGCTCCCTTGCAAGCTAGTAAAGTTTGTGCCAACACTTTGATGTAGTGGTGGAGAGGGCGCTGCTCAAAAACACAAGAAATTACGCCCAAAACGGCCCGCTCTCTCTCAGAATGTTAAGGGAATCATTATCAGTTTTTAGAGAGCTTTGGTGGCTATTGTAAGGATGAGTTGGTTCCCTGATGTGCATGTAAAGGGGGCGTTGGACTCATGGAAAGAGATTTTTTTTTTTTTTAAGTTTTTTAATTGCCCAAAAATTGTCAAAAACAAGTGACTAATGAATTTTTGGTTGTTGATGATTACAGGTAACTTCGGAAAAAGTCATGGTCGAGTGGAAAGAAAGAGAGAATGATCTAGATGATGTGGCTTCCTTGAAAATTCCCTGATCAAGGGATTCCTTGAGGAATTGTGGTCGCCTCAAGTTCTTTAAAATGCAAAAGATGAAGAAAGAGATTCTTCTTCTCGAGTATATGATCGGGCTGTGGAACGTTGCAGAACAAGGGTTCCAAATTGGAATGAAACTTCTTACCATTGAGTTGGAAGATGTGTACTTCCTAACTTGACTATATAAAAGAGGGGCCCCCATATTTTCATCCGGACAGAGGGAACTTCCCGTGCCTGTATATGAGTACCTGGAAAACCATTGTGTCCCAGGAGAGAGACTAGTGGGAGGTAGAATCAAAATCAAAGACATCAGGGATCTACCTCTTCGGTCCATTCTATTTTCCATTATGAGTATAGAGGGAAGTACCATCTCACACTTAGTTTCAAGATCATAGGTGGCCTATGGCTTACACTGTCTAGAGCCAACACTGTTTAACTGGAGTGTAGGGTTCCTTCAGAATGTGAAGGAGCAGATTACGAGATGCAGATCAGGCAACATAAGCAGTTCGAGTATGTTTCATTCTTGGTTTTGTTCTTCTTAGAACGCATTCCTCATATGCAACCTCAGATTTCATTAGCAGTATAACTAGTGGGAGAACCATGTATGGAGCGATGGACTAGCCTGTCTCCGAGATTAGAATCAAAGACAGAGTTCAGGTTCATTGGTGACTTCTTTGCTTGGCTGGGACGCCAATTGATTGTGATAGAAGACTTCCCATATGTCGGAGTGAATTTTCGGGGAAGTATGGACCTGGTCCTTCCATATGGGGTGGACTAGGATGCGTCAGGTAAGAAACCAAAAATGATCTTTCCAAGTGTTTTTTTTTTTTTTTAAACTTATATTATTTTTTTTGGGTACATAGAAGAGTTTCTGATGGATGTATCATTTCATCATGTAGATAGGGGAGCAACATGTCTGGAAGAGATACCAGCATTGGGGTGTCATGGGGATGCTCAGATAGAAGTAGCAGCAGGGGGTCTCCAAGAAGTGGAGACAAACCTTTGTGGTCTTACAACGAGTATCCCTCCTCTTGAGAGGGAGGATGTACCCTTGCACTTCGAGAGACACATAGTGGGAGTCCTTGAGAGTATTAATTCTTTACTGAGATTAGTAGCCCATGCGGTAGTGTTCTACTTAGAGCACAATGTGATGTGGGAGGACTAGGACCTCATTGATATTTTTTGTATAGTCTTTATGACGATGTTATGGGCATGAGGACCCGACATTTTTCCCTTCTATGTACATTTTTGATGTAATCAAACATTTTCTGTCACGCCGTATATATATACATATCTGAGTTTTTACAGTGCCTAAATGATGTCTTAAATGTGATGTGTTTTAATTTACATGTGATTTATGATTTATTTCTTTTATGAAACCTTATCTATGTGTGAGATATCGATCCATGATGTAATTGGCTAATGAATCTGAAATGGTATTGAGTTCTCTTGGTATGTGTCTCTATTCGATAAAATCAAACATTCGTTCAAGACGATGAACTCGTAAGTGGAGACATAGTAGGATAGGATTGTGAATAACATAGATTCGATTAAGTTGATAGACCACGAGTTGAGAGTCTAGGTCAACAATCATACGAGAAACACCTAGGGAGGAGGCTTTGGTTAAAATTATGATGACAACATGGTATTCTTCCATGTTGTTAGTTGTCGATCCTAAGAAAATACCTCCTGAACTCACCAACTCATCAGAGTAGTAAACTACCCAAGCTGCAGAACCAATGTTTTGGGTGTGTCGAATAGTGCCATCCACAAACCCGACAAAGATAGGAAAGGAAGATGTCATCTGCGCATGAAAACACAAGACATATTATAAGAGGCTAAGGAAAAAACTCGAGCATGCAAAAGAAAAGACACACCAAACTAAAATACAATAGTGTACAAAGCATGCATGCTAGATGTTCTATGCATAGTACTTATTAAGGTAAATCCCATTTTAGGGCTCACCCAGGGAAATTCCGTCGTAGTCTACTAGCTTGTAGGCACCTCTATGTAGAACATGTTTCACGATGTAAGGACCATGCCATAGAGGTTCTAACTTACCCATCCCTAATTTATCATGAGCCTGGTCATAAACGAGGACTAGGTCTCCTTCTACAAAAGCACGAGGGTGGATGGATTTTTCGTATTAATTCTTGATTCACTTTTGATATGTCTCGTTAACGAGAGTGGCATCACGACGTGTTTCATCCAACCTGGTTAGGTGTAAGAAGCATTCTTATTCTGTACAAGTGCGAGGAAGGAGTTCTACTTTGAGTTTGAATGAGGGAACTTTGCACTCGATCGGTAAAACAACTTCTATGCCATATACAAGTTGGAAAGGAGTGAATCCAGTAGCAGTTTTCATTGAAGTACGGTAAGCCCAGAGAGAAGATAAAATTTGTATATGCCGAGATGTCTTGTTTTCCCCTACCATACGTTGAATCATGGTTTTAAAGACTTTGTTGATGGATTCAACTTGTCCATTTTCTTGAGGATAGTAAGGGGATGAATTCTCATGGAGAAAACCCAATTTGTCATGCAACTCACTCATCATATGGTTTTGAAAGTGTGAACCATGATCAGTGACAATGGCTTGTGGAACATCAAATTGATTGATGATGTGGTTGAAGAAGAAAAGAGCTACAGTATGACCATCATTCAGAAAGGTAGGCATAGCCTCAACCCATCTTTTGAAGTAGTCGACGACAATGATGATGTAACCATGCCCCCCAAATGAGGTAGGCTTACATTGCATGAAATCAATGCCCCATTTGGAAAAGGGGTTGATGGAAATAATGGGATGTAGTGGAGCGGGGTGGGGGGATGCCTTTTTGTGAAAAACTTGGCAGGGTGGGAATTTTTTGACTGCCTCAATACAATATTTGAAAATAGAGGGCCAAAAGTAGCCGGCACATAAGATTTTCTGAGTTGTAGCCATCCCAGAAACATGACCACCACAAGATCCAAGGTGATAGTCATTAATAATGCATTCATCCTCTTCATGATTCAAACATTGTCATAGGATAGTATCAATACCACGACGATACAATGTGTCACTGACGATAAGGTAGCGACAGGAATGATGGAGGATACAACGACGCTCTTCATGAGAGATATCAGGCTGAAAACGTTTGGTTTGGAGATAAAGAAGGATATCTCCATACCAAGGGTCGAACGTGCTCATGAGGAACAAAGTCTCATTTTGGAGAGAATATCTAGGCTCAGTATCTTCATCAGCATGGGGAAAGTCGCAGATAAGCTCCGCAAACACCAAATATTTTTTAGCTTTGGACTTAACAAATTTGAGATTGAACTCTTGAAGGATGACGATCCATTTGGAATATTTTCCCCCAAGATCTTGACATGTCAGAATGTGATACATGGGGTTAGAGTCCACTATATCTGTGGTGGTGCATAGAAAAATTTAATGATGTAATCTCTAGACAACGATGATGGCTACTAGAGCCAACTTTTCAACATGTGAATATCGGAGCTCGGGACTAGATAGAATTTTTCTCAAATAATATATCACGTGTTTCTCACCAATAGGATCCTCTTGAACTAACACCGTAGAAATAGTGGAAGTAGAGGATGCTAAGTAAAGGATATAGTCCTACATATATTTTAGAGGATGAAACAGAGGTGCATTGTTCAATCCATGCTTAAGAGCAGCAAAATATTGTTGAGAAGTGTCATCCCAAAAAAAGGGGTGTCTTTCTGCAACAATCTCATAAATCCTTTGGTAATCTTAGTGTAGTTACAATTGAAACGATGAAGAAAGTTTGATTTCCCCTGCAAACTTTGGAGTTGTGTCAGATTATTAGGTGGAGGTAAAGCAAGGATAGCCTTGATTTTTAAGGGATCCACCTGAATCCCATGCTTGGAAACAACAAAGCCGAGGAGTTGACTTGATTCGACAACAAAGATACACTTATGTGGGTTCAAACGAATGTGGTAGAACCGACATCGAAGAAAAATAGCACATAGATTACCAAAATGGTCTAATCGACGTGATGAATGGGTCGGTAAATCATCAAGATAAGGTTCCGCAATATGTTTGATATCGTGAAAAGTGTATGACATGGCCCGCTCGAATGTGGCACCAGCGTTTTTTAGGCCAAATGGTAGTTTCTGATAGGAAAAAGTTCCCCATGGGCAGATGAAGTCTCTCTTATGTTGATCAATAGGTAAAATGTCAATCTGGTTGTACCCTAAGAAACCATCCATGAAAGAGAAAATCACGCTACCTACGCAATTATCAATGATCTGGTCGATGAAGGGCGTAGGGTAGTTGTCTTTTGGACAAGACTTATTAAGGTCCCTATAATCAACACAGACACGAATGGTCCATTTCTTCTTAGTAACCGGAACAATGTTCGAAACCCATTCCGTCAAAGGGACATGATAGATGAAGCCAGATTTCAATAATTTCTCAAATTTTACCTTAATAGCCATGGTCTTCTCAGGATGGACTGGATGGAGTTTCTATCGAATAGGTTTTACACCTAGTTAGGTTTTAATCTCATGCACAATGATTGAAGGATCGATCCCTGGCATTTCCTCGTAGCTCCAAGCGAAGACATCACAAAATTCTTTAAATAAAGCGGTATAAGAAACCACTTCCTCATGCGAACAATTAACACTAAGATTAATATTTTCCATGAAACCTTCCTTGATCAAAATGTCAATAACGACCATAGTGATAATGTTACCTAAATTCCTGTCAAAAATAGTATCTTTTGTAAGTATGGGTGAATGTGGAAAGTCGACAAAATCGGGGGGGAATATAGAGTGTATATCTTCTTGTATTTATTCAAGAGGTGGAAGAAAAGATGATCGATGATGGTTATCATCCCAAGGTACGCTGTCAATGATAATCATTTCCATGATAGATTCGTTGGATGGAAATATTTGAGAAATGTAGTCAAAAGCATACGTCAAGGAATTTAACCAAGATGGAATCGAGTAGGTGTCGGGTGGAAAGAGATGTTGGGCATACGAAGAGGGAAAGGTTGATTGAATAACAACATATGAAGCCTCAGATGGACTAAGTGGCATGGTGTCACCTAGCACATCGAACTCTAGAGGAATAGGTACAATCCAGGGATTAGATGATTCCAAAGACTGATAAGTCGTAGTCGAAATCATATTGACCGTGGAAATATGATGCGTTGTAGGAGGAAGTGGTGAAAGGAAGGTACCCATGAGGGTGGAATATTTTAACAATCCTACACCAACACTTTCATACATGATATTGTGATCTCCCAAGAATGGAATATTGTTGGTAGTGGGAGCATGAGCGTTGGGTGTACAGAAATATAACTGATCGACAGTGACAATTTTTCCCTGATGAGGAAATTGTACACATCGAAACACTGGAGAATCAATGAAAATCATAGCATAAAACCAACTTATTCCAAGTAACAAGTTGCAATTGAGGGGAGCATCGACCACCTCGACGTCAACGGTGACAATTTTTCCACCCAATTGGATGGGCAGGGACTGCAAGAGTCCATGGGGATGAAAACCTCTCCCATCGAAAGCATGTAACATCATTGGGGATTTGTTAAGAGTGGGTGATTTTAAAACTTTCCAACATGCTAAAGACATGACACAAGTAGAGGCTCCCTCATCCAAGATGGTACAGTGAATTTGTTGATTCTGAACAACAACAACAATTTGGAAAGAAAGTTGGTGGGAGAGATGAGATGTAAAATTGTCCAGGTTAAACATGATATTATTGGACGAATCAGGATCAAAAGTGCCAATAGTAGCCAAGAGCGTTCTACGTTGACTAGGGAAGTGTTGTAGAACTTCTAACACAGACATAGCACACGGTGCTTGAGCCAAATATTCAACAATGTTGTAGTTCTAGGCATCATGTGAACTAGGATTAAAGGTAGATTTATGGATAGTTCTCTAAGGAGGGCGTAATATAGAGTCGAATGTAGGTTTCTCAATATAAAGTGGTCTAGACGAAGGAATAACGAGGGATGGTGATGGATCTGGTAAAGTACCGTTAGTGACTTTTCCTTTATCGGGTTTAACCGATGTGTCGTATGTTGTAGAGAGTGTGGCTAAATCAAACCCGTTAAATAGATAAATATGGGCACTTGTTGAGGATTCATTATGAGAAGGGTGGCTGGAAATGCCCCCTGGAGAGGGGGTTTGAGCAACCATAGATTGTTGTTGAGGAAAAGGATGAGTGACCACGACGGGTTGGGAATTCCCCTTAAAAAGTTTGGCCACTTCATCGTGATGTGGACAGTCTCGAGTGTAGTGATCGTCACCAAAAATAAGACATGGGAATTTTGGTTTTCGCTGTGGTTTCTTTTCGCTAACAATCGGTGGGTTTTGAGCTTTCGGTTGTTCATTTTTATTATTCTTCTTTAGTTTGTTCTTTGTCTTCTTCTTACCGTTGGATTTTTTTGAAGGGGTAGATTGAACAACATTCACCTCAGAGATTTCAGTTTGGGGGGAGGTAAAGGAGGGTGTGGTCGAACTGGGAGTGGATGCCGGAGCAGATCGATTTGTCGTTCCAGCTGACTGGGAAACAGATTGGATTTTGATGGAGCCGATAACTCCATTTGCATGTGACATGGATGATGGTTTATATGGATTGGTATTTTCATGGGTAGCATTTGGGATTAACTCATACAAAGTACCATATTGGGAATAAACCAAATCTAAGTACTAAGCTCGAGCAATGGCCTCTTCCTCGGTGACTACACCACCCATGGAAACATCACGAGAAATCGGGGGTAACAGTGATTTAGTAAACCATTCTGCCAATAACTGGTCATGAATGACTGCTTTGATCAACCTTTGTTGTCGTCTCCACTCATGAATATGATTAGAGATATGCATGGAGTTTGTCTGACAAAGGGAGGTCAAGAGTTTGGTACCCATCTTGTATCGAATGGGTAGTTGAAAGTGCATGAGAAAGGACGTGGCACGGGAGTTGAAATCTTGGAAAGAACCACGTGGAATTTTGATATACCACTTGGCTACAGAGCCCGTAAGTGTTCACTGAAAAATAAGTAAATGGATAGAATCATCCATTAAGGATTTCGATGAACACCATAAATGGAAAATCATCACATGATTGTTCGAGTCTTCTCCATATTTACCATCAAATTTTGGAATATCATAAGGTAATTTAGCAGGGATGACTGGCCAAAAAGGATAATACAATATAAGATCATTGGTTAACCGAGACAAGTCTGAAAGATCTAGAGTCCCAAGAAATGGTAGTTGTCAGTTAACGTGAGGATGATATTGGTGTGGCATGGGGACACTAGTAGGAGCGTAAACTGGGTTAGGTGGATAATTATATCCAGTAGGTCCTCCTACATTCGGTTGTTGCTGACCAGAATAAGCATGATTTGATGATGGTTGAGAAACATGTGGATATGGAGGATAACCTGATGGGTTCTAAGGATTATAAGTCGGTTGTTGGGTTTTCCCATAAGGAGGATAGTCATTTTGTCCATAAGGAATATAAGGTTGTTGTTTTCCTTGAGGATGTTTCCCCCCAAGGAATAGTGGATTTCCCAGAAAAGGAATGTGCCAAGGATTTGGTGTCACATTATGTCCATATGACAGGTTAGGGATTCTAGTCTGAGACTACCCCCCAAGTTGAGATTGTGTCCCCATTTGAGTTTGACTCCCAAATTGAGGTTGATCCCCAGCATGAGTTTGAGTGCCCAGAGGGATCTAGAAACCAGAAAATGAATGACCAGAGACTCCAACCAGATTAGAGCTACCAAGACTAGTTCCTCCAAACAAAGGTGTAGGGATAGAACCTCTGGGTGTAACCTAGGTGGTGTTGGTAATTGAAGGATTCAAAGCTCTGTACCCAAGTGGAACTGACGAATTTGGTCTAATTGGTGTTCTAATCGGAACCTGGGATGGTGTCACATTTCCAGTGGGGATTGTAGCAACATGTGGGACCATAGTGGAATGGGCCATATGGATACTAGGGTTTGAGTGAGAAGCAATCAACAATTGTTCTGCAATGGTGATGACATTAGTGGTCGTACCAGTAAAGTGATTTAAAGGTACCATATAACTAACAGACATATCAGGCACTTGTGATGCCATGGGTCGATCGGGACTAGCTCCTAGGTTACCGTATAGATCATGGACTGTCAAAGGGATAGAAACAAAACCAGAGGTTCCAAAAGTAGGAGTCGGGGTCCTAAATGATTCACTTTGGAAAAAGGGATCCTCCACTCCAGATCCTGTGTGAGGTCTAGTAGGTACCTCAGTCTCTTCAATAAAAAAATCCTATCCAGATGAGTTCACCCGTAGCATATATGGTTCTCAACTAATACTCAAAGCTGGGTTTATTCGAAAAGCTTCCAAATAATTAGAAATAATTCAAAACTATTCCAGAGAGTGTGTGCTTCCAACCTCAGAGCCTAGTTCGTTATGAGCCTCAAGAGGTCCTTCTGAAGAATTGGGAAGAAAAGGTAGATAACCCTCAGGATCTTCCCGGGGTAACCATTGCATCCTATGTGAATGGTGAAGGACGATGTTTCTTAAGATAAGTAAGGAACAAAAAAATAAATCTATGGCTGACTAACGGAAAGAAACAACATACAGTAAAAATCTAGGAATCAAATGAAGCAAACAAAACCTTCTCTCGATGATCGTACTAGTTGGTGATGAAATGAAACATCGCATGATCAAGTCAAGAAGGGGGGATATGAGTAGGTGGAACAATTATGATGGCGACCTGCTTAAAAAACTTACGCCTTGGTGCAAGCTTCCACACAGTAATTGTGGATTTACCCTCTAAGGAGCTCAAGTGAGTTTGACCAACGTCTGTTCCAGGTACAATGAGACTTCCCTTCACCATCACCTTCTGTAAGAACCTAAATATTATGGCTAATAAGGACACCAACTTGCAATCATCCCCTAGGTGGGTACAATCGACAGTCCAGTCTGAACGTATGGGCAGGATAACAAGTCTGAAATCCTTCGAGAGAACTGAGGACAAGTGGACCGGTAGAACTCCAGAGGACCTCGAACGGATTCGGAATTCATGAAGCACTAAGGCCAAATGAAAATAGTTGAACCTCAAGAAGAACCCCCAATATACGATTTGACTACTATGAATGGTTGAACCACAGAGGGATAATCTTTGTAACTCTCCTGAACCTGACCTCGTGTGTAACCCCTGTGTTAGAGGGGGATCCCAGAAAGCCTATACGACAATTGTATTTGCTCTCCCTATCGCAAGATGCTAATGTTTCTTTTGAATACTTTGGAGAGTTGTAATCATATCCTAATCCAAAGTGCTAATCCTAGTCTAATGTTGGTGGAAGATTCCAAAAACAAAATGTTCTAGATCAATTTTAATTAGCATTAATTTTGCAACTATTCTTTACTTAGGGGTGTATGAAAGTGAAACATGATGGTATAATGACTCAATTGCCAAAAAATGTATAAGAAATGATAAAAAAACCTTTTCTTTCAATGAATGCTTATTTAAGGGAAGGATAAAAATGTTCTTTTCACTATCAAACACTAAGATGCAGTATCCTCATGCAATTGTTTATCAATCAAATCCAATAGCATGCTAAAACATTTCATAAAATTGTTCTAAGATCCAAAAACCAATCAGAAAAAATATATCATTTTTCTTATGTGTGAATGATAATCAATATGATGTAAGGCTTCCTATGCCAATCAGACTTTAAGATCAATGGGATTTAAACAATCATAAGCAAATTTCACACAAACAAAGACACACTCTCCTTGTGATCAAACAAGAAACACAAAAAAAAACCAAATCCAAAAAGAAAACCGAAAATCTCAAACAAGTAGGAAGAAGGCTTGGACAAGATGACTTCAAAGATCAAATGGAAAGGTGCATAGACCTTTGAATTTCCTTACAAAATATTTCACTTAGTCATATAAATGAGAAAAAAATAGTAAGTTGACTCTAAATCGCCAAAGACAAAGAGTGACTTCAAGGTAAGGAAAAAATATCAAAATTCCAAACAAAAGGTGATCAATTCTCAGAAAGCAAAGTGTTGAAGGCCAAGACAAAGATGTACTGAGGTTGTAAGGACTCCGAGTAATTGCAAATAGAAAGAAAATGAATTCATAGATTAATCTCCTACAAGATTTTAATAGAAAAGGGGTAGTGCTATGGTGTCAATGGAACTAGAGTGTTGCAATGCTCTGTGTAAGCTTGGCAGGGAGCACTTGTGCTCTGGTAGAAGAGGTATGGGGGTGCTAGCCACTAAAAATTTGGAAAAATGCCTAGAAATCCAAAAATTCAAGAAAACTCAGAAATTCAAAATGTATGGGATGAGGTAAAGAGCCAATCAACACATCTATAAGAATCAGAGACATGGTATGAAAAATTTCAAATATGAGCAAAGGATAAAACAAGATCTAGGAAACCAAAACTGAAAGCTTCGATCTGCCTAGTGGAGTCATCAATTTTTGTTACAGGAGAATCCCCCTACGGACAAGTGGATTTCCTCTTGGATACTAGACCCCTATGACCAAGATAGAAAATTGTTATTGTGGACACTGACATTCCTTTTCATGAAGCTAAACTATTCAAAGAAGAAGAAGGAAGAAGGGTAAATACCTTTTACCGATGTTTGTCCTTGCTCGATCCAGGTTGATCTTGATCTCCAAGTTATTCAAAAGGTATTGCAATATAATGAGAAAAAACAACGAGACATACTTCCTAATATACCATGATTAGCTTCTTAATGGATCTATAACATAAACAAGTTCATGAAACGTACACAAACTTTAAAGGAAACATGCCAAGAATAGATTTATATTAATGAAAACAAAGTGAAATGCTTACATCCATAGATGTAGGTGCAACAAATTTAGCAAGCTCTCTTTGTCCAACCCTTTTCTCAAGTAATCCACACAAAATGATGATACTTCAATGATAAATCTCCCTTATGAGATCATAAGTTTGATACCTTCAATGTCTCGCACTTTCACCATGAAGAGGCCTCCTTGTATAGGCTTGGAGAGGCCTAACCACTTAAGATATTCTTGGGATAAGTTGAGGATTCTTCTCCTTTAGTTTTGTATCTTCCCTAAGATCGAGCCTTGACGTCAGATCTGAATCCAACCAACTCCAGATATGAAGGGATTCTTCCCTGATTTCTCTCAACAATCCAAAACTTCACTCAAAAAAGGTCAGTGCTCCCTCATAATGGGGCAAAAATCATTGGAACGCTCCCCCAAAAGAGGTCACAGAGCGTTGGCACTCCCTGACAGTTTATAGGGGAGTGATGCCTTCCAAAATTGATTTTTTAGTGGTTGTTTCTATGGAAAAAGACTTGTACTCTCTGTCAAATGATTTCTCCTCTTCAAAACAAGTCTTTTGAGGTGTCTTTTGAGTGTTCTTGATAATTTCGTCCAAGACACGACATAGGCAAGATGACAGTATGATTTTGTGACACTTGCGGCCAAAATGTGACACTTGTGACATTGGTAATGACGATACTAGGCCATCATCCTAATTGGTAATTTTGATGTGTAATAGTTATTCATAGGGTCTTTTTCATGTATCTCTTGCATCTGGAACATGTGAAAGACACACAAGCTCGTTGGTTTGTGAACATGTTCTTTGTCTGATTTCCTCCAAATCATCAAGCTCCTACTTTTCACCTCGTGTTGAATGATGTGAGATGCCTTAATGCTCTCCTTTCAACAGGTCTCCTTCCATCGAATTCAGCCCATATATTCTAGAAAAGAGACCTAGAGTCCTATTAATCCATATTTTATGAGAAAAATGAAATGAATACAGATTATTACCAGATGCTTAACATAGAATAACAGAGATACAGTAAAACTGGTTTTCTATTCAATAAGGAAATAAGTTGAAACTGTAAAATGCAGCGGAAAACAAGCTTGTTGGAATGGTGGTGGCTTATCTTTGAGAATAGATGTGGCAGCTGCACTCATTCGCAAGAAGATGATTACAATGAGGCTCGCAAGGCCTTTTTACAATAAACGTCGTTTAGGGCCTCAAAACGGCTCTGGAAGTTCAGGACCCGAAAAACTGCTAAAAATAGTAAATTATCAAAATTGCGAGAAAGTTGTTTTGAGCCAACTGGAAAAGGTGGGTGGCCACCAATATCCACCTAGATCAATCCTCCTTCCTTAGGAATCAATGCTTTCCATTGCATTGTGTTTCCCCATCAGATGAGGAAAATTCTGCTGAATTTGGCCCCGGGTGAGCCACTTGCCTTGGTGCAGGAGCTGCCCTGCTTTGACGACTCGATAAAGATGGATCCCTTGTTGTCGAGTGCCCTTGATATGTGTTTCCACAATCTGATCATTGGATGCCTATTGTATGTAGTTGAGTTTGATCTCTATTGGTGTCATTTGTTCTGCTAGGTCTGAGGTGTCCAATAATGGTGGGAAATAAGGCCAAAGGAGGTCCACGTTGAACACTGGGTGTAGGACAAGGAAAGGAGGAATTTTGAGTGCAAAATCATTATCCCCCACAATGTTGGTCATGGTGTACGACCCATAATGGAGTGGGTGAAGCTTTCAATGGGGTCTTGTAAGGCGTTCTTTCTACAAGTGCAACCAAACTTATGTGGAACCCGATGTTGATCATGGCGCTTATTGTACTTGTCATTGGACTTCTGTAGGATATCCTGAACCTGTTGGTGGATGTGTTGGATCCTCTCAATGAACTGGGTGGTTTTTCCAGCCTCAGTTGGAGTAGGAGAGGAGTCGATTGAGGTGACCACAAGGGGAAGTGCAACATCTATGGGACCCAATGGTTGGAATCCCAACCCCACCTGAAAGGGGTTGTGGTCAGTTGAGCTATCCAAGGCTTGGTTATAGCTATGTTGGACATAGGGAAGACTCTCATCCCATGTGCGAAGGTGCTTGGAATTATACATGCACAGGATATGCACGATCATTTGATTTACGAACTCGGTTTGGCAATCTGTCTAGGGGTGGAAGGCCATGGATTTGGTGAGCTTAGTGTCCAGCAGTGACCAGAGGCTCGACCAGAATGTGTTGATAAATCGACTGTCCCAATATGAGACAATGGTTTGTGGGATTCCAAAATGTACCCAGACCTGTTCAAAGAAGAGCTTGGCAGTGGCTTCTGCTATGATGCTCTTCTTGCAAGCAACTAGAATCACCATCTTAGAAAAGCGATCAAAAACCACAAAACCACAGTCATTTCCCTGCTTGGTGGATGGGAGGCCCGACATGTAGTCCATTCAGATGGATTCCCATGGCCTGTCAAGAGTAGGAAGAGGGGTGTACATGCCCTGTTTCTTAGTGGTTTGTTTGGTAATAATGTAGGCATTGCAAGACCTGATATACTTTTGTTGAGTGGTCAACACACCCTAAAAGTTTTGTGACCACTTCCTTTTGGGTACCACCTTGTCTTCTACCTTAGATTGTTTTCACCATGGTTTGAGCTTGATAACCTTCTTATCTAACATGTCCAACTTTCTCTTGATCATATTAATAACCATCTTGAGGAACACCATGACTGATCAAGGAACCAACGACCCAGATTTATCCCAGATTACTTGAGAAGTTCGGCATCAATAGTGAAAATTGTATGGGAAGTCAAAGCAACCGAGTGCCGACATTCTTCGGTGTCGGCCGATAAGATTATCTCTTTTTCATATAGTCTCCGAAAATATTTGTCGAACGCTGGTCCTTTCATCTTCAGTAGAGAAGTGTAATCATAAGCGTCGCACAAAAGAGGATTTCCATAGCCGACCTCTGACGCCCGAAACATCACCAATTCCAACATCACCGGCAATGGCGCCAAAATGTTGGGCTCTAAAGATTTCCTAAAAACAACCTCTATGAATCAACCCAAGGTAGGCGCTGGAACAAGCGTTTTACTTGTCTCCTACGTAGGTTCTTACCTTTCATTTTCAATACCCAGCCTCCAGAGATGCAACACTTGTAAAGGAACAACAATCGTAAAGGGAATGATAGTTTTTCTATTCAAAGGAACAACATGACCTACAAAAGGAACAACAATAAGAACAAGAGGAACAATAGTCGTTACATTGGGTTGAACTAATGTTGAATTAATTGCATTGTAGTATTTACCCAACTATCTAATTTGTCAACCCGAGTTTCATAAACTGACGAGGTACACGCAAAGTATATGCAAGATTGAAGCGGGACTAATCTAATCTAATGTTTAAGATACAACTGAAATTGAATCATTAATCTAACACACGACTGAAATATAATCATTAATCTAACACATGACTTGGAATTGAATTAATCCAATTGTGTAAATGAAATTAATCTAGGAATGAGAAATTGCGTGAAGGAATTAATCTAGAAATGGATAACTACATGAAGGAAAAGAAAGTACAACATGTGAAGAGTTGAATGGCATAATAACATATGAGAGATCTCACCAATGAAGTAATCTTACATTCAATAATCAAATCAATCTTCATAACAGAATAATGAAAGCATGAAAACCAAAACCATGAATCAAAGCTAAGAATCCCTTTCTCTTTTGAATCCTAATGACTACCATTAATGACTACTCTGACTCTCTACTTACAACTGATTGAATTCTAATTTCTCCTAATTGAATTCTCATGAAGAGCGAGAACTCACTTTTATACATGAGAGCCTTGAAGATAATATAACCATCTCATTATTACAGATCCACTTTTCTCTCAACCTATTTCCCATTATTACAAAATATCATCCCTTCAAATCCTCACACATATCTCTCATATATCTTGGATAAGATATTCCAACCAAATCTCCATGATCTTCTCCTTGGAATGGGATTGAATTATCTCCTCAGATATTGAAATGGTGGAGGAAGTATTTGAGAAATCCTTTGAATTAATCCTTCTCATATTCCTACACATTACAAAGCTCACACATATTTGAGATATATATGAAAACATGTTGATTTTCTAACATTTAATCACAACTTCCTTTTAAATACTAAAACGAATAAAGTGGAGAATAATAAGGTGAAATCCAAGTATATTTATGGAAATGATATCGTGAAAGGTTAATGGGGCGATGAAATGTGGAGAATGATGAAGGGAAAGGTGGACGAGAATAGGACATTTATGAGCCCCAACACCTTTCAGGAGTAGGAAGAGGGGTGTACATGCCTTGTTTCTTAGTGGTTGGTTTGGAAATAGCACAGGCAGTGTAAGACCTGATATACTTGTGTTGAGTGCTTAACACATCCTAAAAGTTATGTGACCACTTCCTTTTTGGTACCACCTTGTCTTCTACCTTCGATTGTTTTCACCGTGGTTTGAGATTTATAACCTTCTTATCTAACATGTCCAAGTTTCTCTTGAGCATATTAAGAACCATATTGAGGAACACCACGACTGATCAAGGAACCAGTGACCCAGATTTCTCTCGACTTACTTGAGAAGTTTGGTATCAGTGAAATATTAAGGTAGTGAAAATTGTATGGGAAGTCAAAGCAGTCGAGTGATGACATTCTTCGACATCGGCCGATAAGAGTATCTCTTTTTCATATAGTCTCCAAAAAGATTTTTCCAAATGTCATTCCTTTCGACTTCAGTAGAGAAGTGTAATCATAAGAATTGCACAAAAGAAGAGTTCCATCGCCGACCTCTGACGCCCGAAACATCACCAATCCCAACATCACTAGCATCGGGATTTTTATCAAGAAAATAGCAACATTGATAAACAATCTAAAATAATAGTCGATCCCCGATCCTTATGAAGGTAAGACGTTATGTGACGTTTAACCCCTAGCTGTGTCAAGTAATCTACATTCAAATCTTTTTTTAATTCATAGATCAAACATTAGTTACTAGCTCATGTGTGAATCAAAAGGGAACCGTTAAACTCACAGATACAATGCATCTCCATCCACACCTCCGTCGTCAACCAGTTAAGTCTCAATGGAAGAAATCTGATAGAGTTATATTTTGAAATATGAATTTATCACCCATATTAACTAATTGATATGACTAGTAGTATCTCCCAGTTATATTATTTCGAGTCCTTTTTGTGTGATCCCACTCTACGCAGCAAGGAATTTAGAACAAACAAGAGAACGAAGCCACCAGTCTAGAGGAAGCATCTGAAGTCCAGTGAGTATTAAACAATTTTCTTAGCAAGCATTACAGGTATGGGTGCACTTATGGGTTTACATTTCATTTGTATATGTTCTCACCCGATGTTGCTCTGTACATGTGTTTAAAAGGCAATTTTGATTGCAGGGACAATGCCTCCAAAGAAGCCATCCACCAGGAAATCACCACGGGAACCAAAGCTGCAAGAACCGATAATAGGAGAAGGCTCCTCCCCAACAGTAGATAGACAACTAGATTTCACTCCTAAGACGGTGTCCGTCATCAAGACAATCACCAAGGAGCCCTTTGTCCATCCCCCAACTTTCGGGGATATAGAGGCAAGCATTGGAGCAAATATTACTTTTCCTCGCTAGGAAGAAGTATTCAAGAAGATCAATAGAGAAGAGCCCCTTGAATATACTCTGAACAAGGGCCCTGATACAAGGAAGCTCGATGACGAGGTCCTTCCAAACATTTGTAGGGATTATCTGCACATGGTGGCAAGCCAGTCTCTGGTTTTCCCTTGCGTCAATCTCTTAAAGTGGCTCATTGATCACACTGATGCACATAATTTTTTTATTAATGATGACAATGGCGAATGGGTCGGGGTTTTCCTACCATCAGAAGTTTATAAATACTACAAAATCAATGAGTCTGGAGAAAAGTTGAACACTGGTTTTGTGGTGAGTTTGTATGCCTCTCATGACACTAGCAAAATATTGGCATCTTGGTGGAGGGAAGACAAGAAATTCATGAGCCGAACTTCTGGCTGGTACTCGATTGTCAATCTTAGGGAACCATACACCTATCTCATGGCCCTTCTCTACAGATTACATGGGGAGAAAGAATTCTCCCATTTTTTGGAAGCTTGGATGCCTTTGGCTTTCACAGTCATCGTTTTGGGTACCGAATTCAATTGGAGTGCTATCATCTCCAAACATTTGAGCATAGTGCATAAACCAAGCTCAAGCGCCAAAGGAAGGATATACCCTTGTCTTTTACATGGCTTTGTATATACTGGATTTCATCTGCACTAGGAACGATTTTTTTGGGATGGACTTGAATTGGCACCCTTTGGAGCTCGCAGTCCATGTATACTACAACATATTGTGGGAAAACAGGTACAAGAAATCCTATGCTGCTATCTGTGATCATTTTATTGCACCCATTTACTTCTTACTCTTTAATAGAAAATGCCCTAGATTATCAGACGAAGCAAAGAAGTTCATAGTCAAAATCGGTCACTAGTATTTAGACGAACGAGAAACCTACATCAGGATTTTTGGCGCCACATTTATTACCCCTTTATGTTCCCGACCAGCTAGTGTTAGGAGAAATCTTCTATCAAACCATCATACAAGGATACAATGCAACTTTAGTGAAAGACAAGAAGCGGGATTTCATTCCGTATGAATTCCATATTGGCTTCTGCATGGTCAAAGACACCGCACATGATAAACAACTTGGGCTAGGTCAATTGGAATTTCAGTTCCAAACTGGTCGATTTCGCAAACACGATCTCAAGGGATTGGTCCTACAACATGTGTCACATGTATCATTCTGTTGTCCTTATGCCCACGATCAGTTTGAGGATGAAATTTTCACCGAGAATGCTCAAGATTAGGATATGGTGGTAGCCAGGAAAGTCGATCCTAGAGGAATCAAGTTTAGAGCTTTGAGCTATGAAGAGCAGGCCACACTATTGGAGCAAGAAATTCAAGGAGTTGGCCAACACCCTGAAGCAGCAGTAGCATATGAATTGGAGGAAGAAACAAATAACCCCCAAGAATACATTGAGGTCGCAGACGCTCATCAGGGATCCCCGATACAAATGAGATTTTTCCCTAAAGATCAAACAACTCAAGAAAGTGGCACACTTTTATACCAGTAGTCTCAACTACTAATGAAACGGATGCAGGATAACCTGCATCCTTCCATAATTCCCAGAATTTCAGTTACCGTCCAAAGAGTTTCGACATAACCTAGAAATCCTAGTCTCGTAGCCGCCAATGGCGCCAATGGGTCGAGTAATCCTGAATCTACGATATCTCCAATTGATCTCTCATGAGAAGGAACAACTCAACCAAATAAGGTAATCTCAACATAGGAAAGTCCAATGAAATGAAAATAGATGTAGGCCCAAGTGACAAGCCTCCACAAAAGGAAATCGAAAGTTCCACGATCATTGATCGATTAAGTGACAAGTCCATACAAGACACCTCTATCCTGCCCAATACTCAGATTCCCGGTGAACAACAACTAGAAGTTGGATCTACAAGGCAGAACGAAGAAGTTTGAGGGCCCACCCTTGAACAAATTTACATCACAGGAATCTTGGGAAAAAATCTCACATAGGGTGATCAACAGATACCAGACCCGGTAGATGAGGTTGCAGACATCTATGTGAACTCCTACGATCAAAAGAGAAAGTCTATCATTCAGAAGACTACAAAGAAGAGAAGAATCACCCTGGATCATTCCATCATAGTCGTCACTGAGGAGAAGTTAATCGACACAGTGGACACACGTACATCTGAGCTGATTGGTGTGGGAAAAGCCCTCTCAAAGGTTGCCCAGGACAAATCCAGGAGAGATGAAAAGGAACTTGTTTTCGCCCAAAAGGAGCTCGAACACTTGTGCCATCTTGTCAATTACTATAAGGGTGTTATACAAACAATTGTGTATTTAAAAGATGAGTTTGATAAAGTTTACGATGAGTTTAAGAAGTAAAGACAATTGTTAATATCGAATATAGCCGAATTCCAGGAAGACACTCTCATGACACTCACGACATGTAAGGAAATGGAGCAATGGTATGAGAAGGTGCAACAAGAAATGGAGAGGCTAGAGTTTATTGAGGTAGTCCAGAAATTCCGAGAAAAGGAAGACCATGACATTCGGCTAGTAAGTAAAAGAAGTCTTAATTGCATGAAGCAATCGATCGAATACTGGGCCAAAATGTCTCGAATACCACACGAAGAAATCCAATAACAATGGGCCAAATGTCAAAATAACTGGGATAAAATCAATAAAATAATGAAAGACACCAGAATCCCTGAGTATGGTACCCCTGATATGTTTATCAACCTAAATGAAATAATCAAGATGTGCGCCAAACATGATGCGTCATGGGCTGAAGAATGTGAAAATATCACTGATGAAAAGCCTGGGAAAATACAACAGTTTGCAGGAAATCCAATCAAATCCAGAGCCATACTTTAGAAGTTGAACTCCAGCCTCGCAAAATATTGGGCACACGCAGCAGACATCAGGGGAATATATGCGGTTCCAATGGAACAACATGGGTTTCTGTGGGCCAACACCTGTGAAGAAATATTTATCAGATGGTCTGATTATGAAAGAGTTCACCCTTTTCAAGAAACAAATCGGGTGGATTGTTGAAAGACTGTTAGATGATGATGCCACATGGCAGTTCTTGATTAGCTCAAATTGTATTTTACCATTAATTACTATTAAGACTTTATATTATAAATAGGAACATCGACCGATGGTGAAAGGGGTTGATGGTTGTTGTAAGAGATCTTTTCTTTTGGCTGTTGATAATTATTTTGAGACTGCTACGAATTAAGAAGTCCTTCTGGACCAAAGACGAGCTATTTTTCATCAGATGTATGTGATTGGAGTTGGAGAAGAATCACTTCCTTTCCTGTTCCATGAATGTTGCAGTAAATGAGTAAGATCAATTAATTTTGTTGTCAAGTTATCCGGTGTAATGTTTTTATGCTCCTAGCTTTAAATGATGAAAGTAAATCATTTTGCTTCTATGTAATGAATGTCTTGGTAGATGAATTATTTTTCTTACCCTGACATTGATTACAGTTGTGTTTCTTTCTCTATGATAAGTATTTTATCTCAGTTATGTGATGAATGTCTCGGTAGATGAATTATTTTGCTTACCCTCATCTTGATCATACATGTGTCTTCTTTCTGTTAAGTAGCCTTCTCAGACAACAGTTGGATGCTCTTTCAGTTAAAGTATTATTACTAAGCTCTTTGGCATATGATCGTTGTCTGCATGTTCAAGTAGCATGTTATCCCAAGCTCGAAACCTTCCCAATAGTTAAAACTCTTGTCCTATCTCCGTCAAGTTGGTTTATATCAGCTTGCATCTCTTGTACCTGCCACACCTAAGAGAAATTACAAAAAAAAAATGTCTTAACCGAAGGAAGAGCATTTACCAGAAAACAAAAAATTTCATCGTTAATTTGGCTAGATTGTAAGATCTGGAGAACCATTCCACTCCAAACGCTGCAGAGTCTAATTGGGCCTCGGTGGCGGGTTTCATTCCTACTGTTGAATCAGGGGATTTAAGCCCCATCAACAAATTGTTGACCTCCTCTCGAATTTTTGTCCAGTAGAAATGTTTTTGTAGCATTTCCACTGTCTTTTCGATGTTGAAGTGTCCTGCCACCCAGCTATAGTGGGCTTCCCAGATTAGGTTCGCATGCTCACTTGATGGAACACATATATGGCGTAGTCGACACAACAACCCATCCTGAAGATGTATATTATCGAAAACTTCCTTTGCACCCAACATTTTGTAGGTGGTGGAGAAGTCTGAGTCTGTCTCATAGAGTTGGGGCCATCCAAAGGTCTCATGGTTGTAGGAGTTGAGCACTATGGTGAGTGCCACGACTGGTGGTCTGCTGAGGTAATCAGCGACACGGTTGGTGCTTCCTTTTTTATACTTGATGTTAAGGTGGAATTGTTGAAAGTATGTGGACCACCTTTTATGGAGTTTGTTATCACTCCAAGAAACCCTTTGTGGTTGTAGACCAAAGGTGATTTGTAACTTAAGAATATGGTAGATTTGTATGCTTGGAACAATAATATAACTCAATAGCTAATGAAAATAACCACTCATCATGTATCTGAATAAAACAGTGCTTTTAGAGAAAAATAATCAGACAACAAAGTTGAAAAAAGGGGATGAAGAATACTAGTCCAGATAACCAAATACAACCATATGCAGGGTCATACAAGACAGCAAGAAATTCTTTAATCCAAGTTTATGAGATTAATAAGAAGATGACAGTTCTTAAAAGCTAAACTAAACTGGAATAAAGTGTAGAATCCTGAAATATATGAAAGAATCTGATATTGAAAACAAAAGAGGACTGTGATTCTATTATCAGAATAAGAATTCAAGTTCAATGGCTAGAAAATGTCTCTTAGATTGAACCCATAGTGCTCCAAATGTCTTTGGCTTTATAGCCTTACAAGATGAAATCTAGATCCTTGAAAGATGGATCAGATTTACTAAAAATAGTCAAATCAAAATAGATACAACAAGTGTAGGATGAGATCCTATAAAAATGGATCTAGAATACTAAAAATGGAAAATCAAAACAAAATAGGAAAAGGTCCTATATAATGATCTCTAAGAGTAGTAGATTGTTGATGAAGTGCAGTTTTAACCTCCCAAGGCTGTTTGATTTGGTCCTCCAAAGATAAAATTCGAATTGGATGATGTGTCTTCAAACCCCTGATATTCTACCTTTGAAAAAGATGCCAAATGTAGTTGAAAAACCTCTTTTTGACCTTATCCCTCAAAACTAGCCTTTGAATCAGACTTGATAATTCAACAATTGTCCATTTGAAGTGGTTTCAAACCATTCAAACTCAAAAAATCTCAATCTGGGCAAAAATTCGGTTATTCTGTCTGTGAAAGGCTTTCACCAGCTAATTTACCCAAAAATCCGCTCCTTAGCTGGTGAAAAGAAGATCTTTCACCAGCTAACTAGCAAAATTCAAGACGAGTTAGCTGGTGAAAGCGCAATTTTTTTTAAAATCAAATTTCTCAGTCATGGAAAGTTCGTTTTACATGCTTGAATAGTCGATCAACATCCATAAATCCTAAGCTTTCCAATGGTTCTTTCAAATCTGCATTTGGAGCTCGGGAAGCTAGTCAAATTTTCCCTACAATATTAGGCATCATTCTTTAAAAAATGCCAGTGCATTTTTTATCGCTAAGAAAGGTCATTCTGCAATTTTCCTTGTGTCTACATGAACTGCAGTGGCTTATGATCAATGTGGATGATTGTATCCCTCCCAAGAATGTAATGTCTCCACTGGAGGTAGGCTTGCACAATGTAGTAAATTTATTTGTCATAAGTATGGTACTTATAGACAACATCTGATAGTGTCACACTATGATAGGCCACGGGGTGGCCGTGTTCCGTGAGAATGACACCCACAACATAGTCTGAAGCATCAGTCTCAATCTCAAATGGTTTTTGCAGGTATGGTAGTGAAAGTACTGGGGTTGAGCATAAGCGTTGCTTCAAATCATCGAACACTTGTTGTTAGGGTCGGCCCCACGCAAATTTTTCCTTACCACCACCCCTGGTTATTTGGCTGAGGGCCCATGAAATATGGGAGAATCCAAACACAAACCTGCGGTAAAAATTGGCAAGGCCGAAGAAGCTCCGAAGATTAGTGAGTGTGGTTGGGGTTGGTCAGTCATGGATGACTTGGATCTTGGTTGGATCCACATGTACGCCATGTTGATCAATGATGTAGCTTAGGTAATGGACCTTGTCCATGCCAAAGGAGCATTTTTCCAAGTTGGCGTATAGCTTGTGCTATTGCAGGGTGTGCAGAACCTATTGAATATGTTGCAAGTGTTCGACCGAAGTCATCCAGATACACCACTACAAAAGTATTGGTGAATGGTCGCAGGATATCTTCCATTATCCTCATGAAAGTGGCTGGGGCATTTTTCAGACCAAAGGGCATGACCAACCATTCAAAAAGGGCTTACTTTGACTTGAAGGCAGTCTTCCATACATCATTTTGTTCTGTTGGGACCTGGTGGTATCCAGACTTCAGATCAATCTTACTGAATTATTTGACCCCCATGAGTTGATCAAGGAGGTCATCGATTCGGGGAATCGGGTACCAGTTTTTGACTGTGATTTTATTCAGAGATCGATAATCAATTCAAAGTCACCAGGTTCCATATTTATTTTGTACCACCATGATTAGGCTCCTGCAAGGTGATGAGTTGGGACGGATGTGCCCCTTGTGAAAAAATTCTTGGATCTGTCGCTTGATCTCCTCATTCTCTAATAGAGAGAGGAAATAGACTGACCCATTGGGAAGCGGTGTGCTAGGAGTCAGATTGATGGGGTGCTTGACCTAGCAGTGCAGAGGTACCCTAGTAGGTGAGGAGAAGATATCTGAGTATTCTTCCATGACCTTATCTACTTGCTTCTGTTTTGTGGAGAGGTCTATCGCAGATACCTTGGATGTGGCTGTGATTTTTCTCTCATTCTAAGAGCGAATCACGAAGAAGACAAACTTCCCCATATGAGAGATGACCTTCCTGCATTGCTTGGCATAGATTAAGGAAATAGCACTAGGTGGGACAGCCTCGGGTATCCTTTACAATTTCCTATTCAAAGTAATAATAACACTACGAGGCCTAGACTCATATACAACATGACGTTTCCATAAATAACGTTAGCCCAAAATAACATCGCAAACTTTGAGAGGAGAAACATCACACAATACCTCGTCTTTGAAGGGCTTGATGTCGTACGAAATTTGACACTGTTGGCTGACGCGGAGATCGCTTCCTTGGCAGAGCCATCTAATGGTGTAGGGTTGTGGGTGAAGCATTGTTGACAGGGACAGACACTTGACAACCTCTGCTGAGATGCAGTTCTTCTGGCTACCACTATCAACGATGAAGTGCATCGGGGTGCCTTTTTGATGCAGGAGCATCGCCCACATCAAGTGAGCGTGGGGGAAAGCGCCACACATTTTGAGCATATGTTAAATTTTTTAAAAAATTTTGAAGAGTGGATGCGCTAAAATTAAATTTGATAGTTAAGGAGAGGCATACTTATGCATTGTATAGGACCTTGAGCGATCTTCTCTCGTCCATAGTAGGTAGAAAGCATTTATGTAAGTAGGTAGAATTGAATATTAGATTAGATAGTTTTAGAAGGATTGGAGGGAAAACGGATATAGACACCCTCATTGTGTGTTGTAACATAGTTAGAAGCATTGGACAATAGAAGAGAAGCAGAGAGCTGTGTAGAAACACCCATGTACTGATATTTGGATTAATAGAAAGAGGTTGATTCAAATTCATGGTTTTGTGTTTATTCTTTGGGTATTGATGCTGAATGATATGCTCATGAATGTTTTCTTCCTGGTACACATTTTCTTTTATATGTTGTGTATGTGATTTCATGGTTTGATTTTGAAGTCTGGAAGGAAGAAGGAATGAGTTTCAATTGTCTCTCTATCTGAGCAAGATTCCTGCAAGGAGTGCAGTTGAATTTTCTGCAAGGAGTGCGTCGACAAGGAGTTCAGAGGGTTGTCTCTGAAAGATCAGGAGAGGTAGCGATAGTTCTCATTTCCTCAGAGTGCATTAAGGCACAGGTGTCGTGCAAGGAGTGCATAGGCCAAGGAGAGTCTCAGTATTGTGGACCTGAGCCAAATATCGAAGGACTACTGCTGCAAGTGTGCGTAGAGTCAAAGTACTTGACATTTGAAGGTGTCTGAAGGTTGCGTAAGGAGTGCATGCAAGGATCCTCTTTGAGACTTGAAGTTGCAAGAAGCTTAGGAGGAGTAAAGTCTTTGAACCATTGAAGGCAGCCTAGGAGAGGGATGCATTTGAGTAATTAGAAGGTATCTGAAATTCGTTGTACAAGCGGATAAGCCCAGGGAAGAATCCTTGATTTCATTCACAGGAATCATCAAAGGGGAAGAATCGACGGTCAAAAATTTGTGGAGAGGATTAGCGAAATCCCGCCAGTTGTCAGATCTTCCAGAGAAGCAAGGAGGTTACGGCTACGTCCGGAGTTCAAGCTCAGGAGATTGTGGATCGTAGGATCTTCCCATAGATACCCATCAGTTGTGAATTGACTAGGAGTTGCACAGAGTTTAAGCTTCGCAAACAGGAGGAGGAAAGTTCCGACGAGAGGTGTGGCCATGGGAATTTTGGCATTCGTGGAATCAAGAGTCACGAGGGCGAGTGATCAGGAATTTCCATAGTGAAAATCCTAGGATCAATCCGAGCCATCCATCTTGAGGAGACAAGTGGCAATCATCGAGAACCCGTCGGCATTTCGGTGACCGGGGTTCTAACTTGACAAGGGAATTGTGTCATCGGGGCATCGAAAGTCTTGAAATCCCGAGGTTGAATCAGGACCGCCCATATTGAGAGGACACATGGTGAAGATCTAAGATCTTGGGAAAAGTCCCGAAAGGGAAGACTCCATTGGAGTTTCGGGATTCTGCAATCGGAGGTTCTAAGGGAAAAGGATCGGGAAAATCTATGTTGAAAACCCCGTAGACGATCGGAGTCGTCCATCAGTTGGGACACGTGTCAAAAATCCAAGGGAAGTCAGGAAATCAGGAATCCCATGGACAAGAGACCCCATACATATTGACACTCGAAACCCCGAACCCCGATAAAAGGTATGACTGCGGTCATATAAAGGCAGGTCACATGCCTAAGGCATAGCTAGGAGGGGCTAAATCACAAAGGGATCATTTCGGGAAAGCGGAGATCGGGAAATTGGGAACCAAAGGGTCATGACATCTGGATTTTGAAAACCCCAAAACCTGATTGTGACTTTCTGTGGTGAATCGAGAAGGGACCAGACCTAAAGGATGTAAGGTGTAGAAAAATACCTGTGGGTCAAATATTAATAAGGATTCCAGGGGAGAATCAAAGGAGCCACTCCGGCTCGAGGGAAATTTAGAATGATCCTTAAGACCGGGAGGTCAGGCATGGGACCTGCTGAGGTGGGTGCCTGGGTGGATGCCATCAAGTGGTATCAGAGCCTAACTCTTGTTTGTATATTTCAGGCAAGGAAGGCATAAGAGATAAGGAGCACTCTGATACACATCAAGTGGTATCAGAGCTTAGAAAAGATTATTTTCTTTCTGTAGAAGGAATAAGGAAGATTCACCATGCCGCCGAGAAGAAGAGATAGACAATCACCCGATCCAGAGGAGGAAAGGGAGACGTCCAGAGGAAGGGGTAGACAGGTGAAGAACCCAGAAGTAGAAAGAGATTTGCATAACCTACGCGCCAGACTTGTGGATGTGGAGATAAGACAAAAACGCACAGCTTATGTAGGAGATATCAATGAGTCCAAAAATGAAGATGATGCTAGACATGGGGAAGAAGAAGTCACAGCAGAAGACGCAGCAAATGAACGCTTGCTTAAATTTGTTTCTAGAATGGGTGCAAAGGAGAAGATAGACATTCCAGTTTATGAGGGAAATCTGGATGTAGAAGAGCTTCTAGACTGGATTAGAGGTCTAGACACCTACTTTTACTATGAAGATGTCGAAGAGGACAAGAAGGTCAAGCATGCTATCATGAGATTAAAAGGACATGCAACATTGTGGTGGGATGAACTACAAGTGGACCGGCGTTGCCAAGGCAAGCAAAAAATTAAGAGCTAGGACAGGATGATTGCAAAGATGAAGGAAAAAATCATCCCGAAGGACTACCAGATTACTCTGTTCAGAAGGATGCAAAACCTGAGACAGAAGATGATGTCAGTAAAGGAATATACTGAGGAATTTTACAGGTTGAATATCAGAGAAGGTCATCGTGAAAGAAATGATGAAAAGGTAGCTAGGTATATGAATGGCCTAAGATATGAGATTTAAGATGAAATGAGTATGTTGACCATTCGAACGGTGGAAGATGCTTATCAGATGGCTCTGAAAGAAGAAGAGAATTTGGGCCGAAAGCAAATTCAAAGTGGTTGAGGCAGAAGTCAACCCAAAGGAAAATATGTTGTCCAGGACAGAAACCATAAGCCCAGAGAAAACTGGAAGAAACCTCAGACTCGAACTGAGAGAAGTGGAAGCTCACAGTGAGGGCAATATGCTAAACATAGAGGACAACATACTGAACCAAGAGGAGGGTATGTTGATAATAATACTTTTCCTCGTACTAGAGGTAGGGGAAGAGGCAGAGGTGGAGTAATTACATGCTTCACATGTGGAAAGAATGGGCACAAGTCTTATGAGTGTCCTGATAAAAATAAAGAGGGTGGAGAGACTCACATCGCCGAAGCACAGGGGAAAAATGTTGAGGCAGAGGATGTTGAAGGTGGAAGATCACTGATGATGCAGAAAGTTCTTTTGACACCCGAAAGGGAGGTGGAGAGTTTAGTCCAAAGGACTAGACTTTTTCAGACTGCTTGCAAAACCAAGGACAGAGTGTGCAAGGTCATTGTGGACAGTGGTAGCATAGATAATCTCGTTTCAACCGAGATGGTAGAAAAGAAGGAGCTGGATGCGATTGAACATCTGAGTCCATATAAAGTTTCATGGCTACAAAAAGGACATTAGGTAAATGTCACTAAACAATGTTTAGTTGAATTCAAGATAGGAGGATATAATGATACAATATTATGTGATGTTATTCCCATGGATGTTTGTCATCTATTGCTGGGTAGACCATGGCAATATGACAAAAATGTGATTCATGATGGGAGGATGAACAAATACACCCTAGAAAAGAATGAGAGAACTCATATGTTGCTTCCAATCAAGGATAAATAAGTAAAGATGGAGGTAAGAAACACTGTACTTCTCATGAGTGGGAAGGAACTTCTTAATGAGGTCAAGAAGAAAGAGGAACCTCAATTCATTGTGGTCAGAAAACCAAAGATTGTTTTGACTAGCACAAGAGTGGATGATTTGCCAGAAGAAGTTTAGGAACTGCTGGAAGAATTCACTGATATAGTAGTGGATGAATTACCTCGTTCATTGCCACCGATCAAAAGTGTGAGTCACCATATTGATCTCATACCCGGAGCCAGTTTGCCAAACAAATCCATGTACAGATTGACGCCGCAGGAGAATGAAGAGGTTAAAAGGTAGGTCCAGGAGTTGTTGGACAAAGGTTTGGTTAGGCAGAGCTTGAGTCTGTGCGTTGTTCCAACAATACTCAGTCCGAAGAAAGATGGAGGTTGGAGGATGTGCATTGATTCAAGAGCCATTAACAAGATAACCATCAGGTATAGATTTCCATTGCCGAGGATGGATGATCTGATGGATTACTTGAGTGGAGAAAAGTATTTTTCAAAGATTGATTTGAAAAGCAGATATCACCAGATTCGCATGAGAGAGGGTGATGAATGGAAAACGACCTTCAAAACCAATGAAGGGTTGTATGAATGGCTTGTTATGCCATTTGGCTTAACAAATGCACCAATTACCTTCATGAGGTTGATGAACAAAGTCCTGAGGGAGTTCATCAGAAAATTTTTCATTGTGTATTTAGATGACATACTGGTTTACAGTAAAATAGTGGTAGAGCATCTGAAACATTTGGCTACAGTGATTCAGAAACTACAGCAGGAGAAGTTGTTGATAAATATGAAAAAATCCTCATTCATGAAGACAGAGCTCATTTATTTGGGATTTGTTATTTCTGCAGACAAGTTGAGGATGGATCCAGACAAGGTGGAGGTAATCAAGAATTGGCCATCACCGAAGAACATATTTGAGGTGAGAAGTTTTCACGGATTAGCTAGTTTCTACCGGAAGTTCATCATGAATTTCAGTGGAATTAGTGCAGCAATGATGGATACAGTGACGAAAGACATAAGTCTTTTCACTGGATAGAAGAACCTGAGAAGAGTTTTAACCTGCTGAAAAGGAAAATTACGGAACAACCAATTCTGGTGTTGCCTAATTTTCAAAAGACATTTCAAGTAAAGTGCGATGCAAGTGGATTTGCGATAGGGGCGGTCTTGAGTCAAGAAGACATGTCAATAGCATACTTCAGCAAGAAGATGAATGAAGTGAAAGTGAAATACTCCACTTATGATAAGGAGTTTTATGCTATCATACAGGCATTAAAGAAATGGAGGCATTATTTGATCCCGAAAGAGTTTGTTTTATATAGTGACAATCATGCACTGCAGTTTGTGACTCAACAGGAAAAGTTGAATCAGAGACATGTAAAATGGGTTGAATATATGCAGAATTTCACTTTTGGGATTAAACATATTTCTGGTACTGCTAACAAAGTTGTTGATGCTTTGAGAAGGAAGTGTTTGTTGTTGCAGGAGTTCAAAGTCAAAACATTGGGTTTTGATGATCTCAGGGACATGTACGCAAATGATCGGGATTTTAAGGAAGCGTATGAAGCAACTGAGAATCCAGTTCTCAGAGATAGCAGAAAATGGGCCGAATACATGATCGAGGAAGGATTGTTGTTTAATGGAAATCAGCTTTGTATTCCGAAGTGCTCCATGAGGGAGAATTTGTTGAAGGAGAAACAAAGTGGAGGATTGGCCAGACACTTCGGTCATGAAAAAAAATTCGCAAAGTTGAATGAGTCATATTTTTGGTCGGGAATGCGAGCAGAGATCAAGAGATTCGCAGAACGATGCAGAATTTGCCAGCATTCGAAGGGAAGAAAGAAGAATGCAGGGTTTTATCAACCATTGCCCATACCAAAAAGGTCATGGGATGAAATTAGCATGGATTTCATATTGGGGTTTCCAAGGATTCAAAGAGGATTTGATTCGATATTTGTGGTGGTGGATAGATTTTACAAAATGGCACACTTCATTCCATGTCAGAAAACCAATGACGCAACTCACATTGAGAACCTATTTTTCAAAGAAGTCATTCGACTTCACGGCTTACCAAGGAGCATAGTTTCGGATAGAGATACGAAGTTCATAGGGCATTTCTGGAGAACCTTATGGAAGAAGATGGGAACTAACTTGTTATTTAGTTTGTCTTATCATCCTCAGATGGATGGATAGACAGAAGTAGTGAACAAAAGTCTAGTATATTTGTTGAGAATCTTGGTGACAGAGCACCACAGCAGTTGGGAAAATATATTGCCGCAGGCAGAATTTGCATATAATGACTCAGTCAATAGGAGCACAGGGAAAAGTCCATTTCGGATTGTTTATGGCATGCAACCGAGAGGAATTTCTGAATTGAGGGATTCAGAACAGAATGCAACTAGGAGTGCTAGTGCAAAAGATTTCGTAGAAGCGATGAAGGAACTTCACAGCTGAGTGAAGGAACGGTTGCAGAATTCAAGTCAGGAGTATAAGCGGAGAGCAGATCAACACAGAAGACAACTTCAATTTGAAGTTGGTGACTTGATTTTGGCACATCTGAGAAAGGAAAGGTTCCCAAGAGGAACGTATAATAAATTGAATATGAAGAAGATCGGACCATGTAGGGTCTTGAAGAAAATTGGAGAAAATGCTTATGAGATTGAATTACCCAATGGGATCGGAATTTCTCCGATATTCAATGTCTCAGATTTATACCCATACCAAGCTGAGGAAGTAGGAACAAATGAGGAACAGTCAGAGGTTCAATGGCGAAATGAGATGCCAGTTGCATATAAGCCACAGATGGAGCGGATACTGGATAAACGAGTGGGTAAGAAGACCAGAAGGAAAGAATACTTCGAATATTTGGTCAAGTGGAAAGGCCATCCAATTGAAGATTCCAGCTAGGAGAATGAAGCAGAGATTCAGAAGCATGGACAGGCCGTGCAAGAGATCATGGACAGTGTAACATACCCACTACCTAAATTGGTTTTTTCTGGTCTTCTGCTGGACTTGAACCCCTAATTAAACATGGAGGCCCAATGTAATCTGGCTCTTTCTCTCTCCTTCTCCGTTCCCATGTGATCATGGGTCATGTTCATGGTTTAATTTGAACACAGTTCCTATTTGTCTTTCACACCTTGGCGCTATAGTAATGTCTAAATGTTCGAATCTGCAACCGTCGAACCCCGATAGGGCTAGCGAGTGACCAATGGGGATGAATCCCTAAAGGGTCAGCAAATGGGCAATAGGAACAAACCTTAATAGGGGTAGAGAACCGCCAGTAAGAACAGACCCCTTCGTGTGGTTAAGCGGAATACATGTGGCAGAAAGAGAAACTTGACACGGTAGTCGACATGATAGGAAGGGGGGGGGCACTTCACATGCCACACTATTCCAGACCCCCCCCATTAAAGGCAGAATGGCAAGGGGGGTCCAGAATCCACTTGAGTGCCATTGATCATGATGAGTTAATCTTGACCATTCGAGAATTGTGTGTCCAATTCTAGACCCCCCCCTACCGCTAAGGGTAGAACAGTAAGGGGGCTTCGGAATGGAACCTCAACCATAGATCTGGACGGGTGGACTTTGGTCGTCCAGATCTACTTGCCACTTATCCTAAAGCATATTCATGTCCTAGCTTAAGTTGACGTCTCATCGCTACATCTAACGGTCATTACAGACCTTGAGATCCTTCAAAAAAAATCTCGTCCGTTCATCGGGGTTTATCATCACGAGAATCTGGACTCTCGACCATGGGACTCCCAAATCCTCGATCCCCAGTTTCCCGATGTAGTTAATCTCTTGCCATGTGGCCTCCATCAAATGAACGGCTCAGATCTACTCCGGAGTTTCCACCATGGGAAATCCCGAACACTTGTCAACAGGAATCCTGATTCCACGATTCTTGATGAGCCAATTCACCGATATGGTCCCTTATGTGTTAGCCCTCCTAGCTAAACTCATTCCCCACGTGACCACTATCTCACAAGACTGTAGCCTTATATGATTTCAGGTTTTCAAACTCTCCACTGCCGAAATGTACTCATCCTCAGGATTCGCGATCCGCCAAATCTCGATATGCCAATATAATGACAGTTGGCCCTACAATGGACGTTTTTCACTTTGTCGGAATTTCAGACTTCGGAATTCCGGAGTGTATGGGCTTCTTTTCCATGGGATTCCCATTTTCCCGATGGATGACTTTCCTTTCGGGACTTTTCCCGCGTGCTCCGATTGTCGTCACGCGTCCTCCTAAGATGGACGGTCCTAATCGCTTCTCGTGATTTCAGAGTTTTTGCTGCCGAAATACTCCGGCAACTTGTCCCTTCGATTCTTGAAAGGCCGACGGGCTTCCGATCTTCCCCGTGTGTCCTCCTATGATGGATGGCTCAGATTGGTTTTGGGATTTTCACTATGAAAATCCCCGACCTCATGTCATCGTGACTCCCGACTTCACGAGTGACGATATCTCGATGGCCACGCCTCTCGTCGGAACTTTCAACCTCCTATTCACGAGGTCTTAACCCTCATGCATACTTTAACAGATCCAATGGTTGTCAGGATTTTCTAGCTAAGATCTAACGAATCAGATCTGTCCCACCTTGTGCACTCTTCCACTACTTCGTGGGTGTGGAAAAATCAATGGTCCAGATGTCCTCATGGACCATGGGGGTCTACGATCCCGATTTCCTCGCTTTTCACGAAGATAGAGAAAAAGGGGCAGGGTATGTAATGCCCTTGTTTCATTCGTCAATCTAACGGTCATGGATGACCATGGGTCTTTCGAAGGGGTCTCGTCCGTCAATCAATACTTATCCCTACGCTGCTACTTCAGGATTTTAAGAGGGTCATTCCTCCTCGTACAGGGTTGTTAAGACTTTCTCATTCAAGTCCTTTTTCCAGGTTCTTGGTAAACCTTTCCAAGGAGGGAATCTTTGTGAAGAGATCGATTCTGGGGCATCCCTAGAGAGAGGTAAGGGTAAACAAATTCTTGAGGACGGAATGGAAGTCCTACTTGGTTCAACTCATGCATAATTAAATTCATTTATCAACATAATCCATGCGTGGTCTTTCTATTATAAGAATATATCCATTATTTCTTATCCAAACACTGCACAAATATTCTTATACTATAATCGTTCACAATTTCACAGTTCTATGAGCATATATGTCAGTATATGAATTTCAATATGCAATATGTAAAACATTTATCAGAAATGACACCAGAAGTGAGTGCAACTACTGAGAGGGGTGCTCGTTTCCATGCAACCGTAGGCATAGCGAATCCCAGTGGATTTACCACTAGCCACCCCCGAGTTGAGACCACGATGCTGTGAGACTGCGTCTCTCTGTCTGCTAGTGACCAGGAGCGAAGGTTGCAATCCTTCCTCTCTGCTATCACTCACTCTGCATAATGCCATAGTTCCCTTTGCATCTCCTCCCAATCACTTCTACCCCACGCCTTATCCTCTTGCGAGGTTGCGTGTGGCACAATTACCCTTGCGCTGATCAGGCCTGACGACTCTACGGATGGGAGGTTCATTGTCCCATCCCTCATTAAGCCATCCGCCTACAAGCCTGTGAGACATTAAATTCGGGGCCAACGAGCCGCTTTTGGTTCTATGGGCCAGTGGAGTCCAAATACGGTATTAATTCTCGGTGGAAGTTAACGCCACCTTTTCAGGTGCCTTCCACCGCCATCGTGGTCTCTTTTTCTGCACATCCCCTCTCAGCAGTCCTGCAATAAATTCAAAATGTTATTCACATTCATTGACCTCTTCCTCAAGGTCCATTTACATCACATATTCACATTTAGGAGTTTTCCATAGTTCTTGGCCAGTCCAGTTATATTTACAAGCTGGGGGAAACAGGGTTTTACAATTCCCTCCCCCTTAAAAAGGAACATCGTTCTCGATGTTCTTATCTACTAACATGAATTGCATGTACAGAAGTAAAAAAAATCGGATATGCGTGTCTCATGGCATCCTCCATTTCTCATGTAGCCTCATCTAGGCCAAAATGTTTCCACTGCACCTTGACTTGTGCAATGGTTATGTTTCAGAGCGGGGTTTCCTTTTTGTCAAGTATGCATTGGGGTTCTGGTAGAAATTCTCCCTCCAGTTCCACCTGGATCACAGACCAGTCAATTATATGATTAGAATCATGTACATATTTCTTCAATAATGAAACATGGAAAACATTATGTGCTTTTACTGTGGGAGGAAGTGCTAGCCGATAGGCTACAGGTCCAACTCTATCTAGAAACTCAAAGGGTCCACAATACTGGGGTGACAATTTGGCACAAGCTCCCATTTTCGGGGAACTCCTTCTGGGATTAATTCTGAGATATACATGGTCTCCCATTTTGAACTCTCTTGGAGTTCTCTTTTGATCAACATAACTTTTTTGTCGGTTCTGAGTGACCTTCAGATTTTTTTTTATCTGAGTCACTTGCTGTTCCATTTCTTTCAACATATCGGGTCCAATAGAAATCCTATTTACAGGGTTACTCCAGCTGACTGGAGTATTACACGGCCTACCATAGAGGACCTCGAAGGGACTCATCTTTAAGGATGCTTGGTAGCCATTGTTGTAGGCGAATTCTACCAATGGAAGGTAGTCTTCCCATTTCCTGGGTTGATGCATTACATGCATCCTTAACATATCTTCTAATATTTGATTTACTCTTTCTGTCTGTCTGTCGATTTGAGGGTGATAGGCGGTGCTAAACAACAATTTAGTCTCTAAAACCATCATCAGTGATTTCCAAAAATTGGAAGTAAATTTTGTGTCTCTGTTAGATATTATCTCCCTTGGCATACCGTGCAGTCGGAATACCTCTTTCATGAATATCTGGGCAATATCTATTGCCTTGCAAGTTGATTTGACGGGGATGAAATGAGCAAACTTGCTCAGTTTATCCACCACTACCATAATGGCGTCATTATGTTTGGTTGAAGTTGGCAATCCAGTGATAAAATCCATGGAGATGGTTTCCCATTTCCATTCTGGGATGGGTAAAGGGTGTAGTAGTCTTGCTGGGTGTCAATGTTCTTCTTTAACCTGTTGGCACTCTATGCATTGGGCCAAATATTTGGCTATGTCCTTCTTCAATCTAGGCCAATAAAATTGTTTCTAAGTGACAGTGATCATTTTCTGGTATCTTGGGTGACCAGTGTAGGGTCTTTTATGTAGTTGATCCATGATGAACCTCTTCAAGTCGTCACAATTGGGAATGTACAGTCTATCTCTATGAGTGAGCAGGCCTCCTTCGGTCATCTGATATCCTTCATATTTTGCTCCAACGGGTTCTTGCTGTAGGTACAGGGTCACATTTCGAACGAAGGAATTTGTTTCTTGTGCCTCTTTGACTCTGTTCTTGACATCTGTCTCGCAGGTACTCACTGCTGCCAGGTGAATCGTTTTCATGCTTTTGTTGAGGGCATCAGCCACCCTATTTTCCTTCCCTTTAATATGTTTGATTTCAAAATCAAATTCGCTAAGGAGGGCCATCCATCTAGTTTGTCTAGCATTGAGATTTTGTTGGTCAAAAAAATACCGTAATCCACAGTGATCTGTCATAAGCACAAATTTTCTTCCCAAGAGGTAATGCCTCCACATTTTTAAGGCATGCACTATAGCAGCCAATTCTACATCACGAGTCACATATTTGACCTCATGTTCATTCAATTTTCGAGATTCATAGCAGATCACCTTTCCTTCCTGCATAAGGACTCCTCTGAGCCCTTGTTTACAGGCATCTGTGCACATAAGGAAGTCAGCTTCTGGGTCAGTGATTTTCAACACGGGTGCATGGGTTAGTAGATGTTTCAGGGTTTGGAATCTTTCTTCACATTTCCATGACCACAGGAATTTTGTCCCCTTCTTCTGGAGGGCTGTGATTGGACAACCAATCTTGGAGAAATCTTTTATAAATCTCCTATAGTATTCCACCAATCCCATAAAGGATCTGATGTCTGAGACATCCTTTGGGGTAGGTCATTCCATGATAGACATGATCTTGTCAGGATCTACTGCTACCCCTTCCTCGGACAAAACATGTCCCAAGTAGTGTATTTTCTTCTGAAAGAAGTCACATTTACTAAATTTGGCATAGAGTTGATGCTCTCTTAGCACTTGCAGCACAAGTCTAATATGTTCTTCATGTTCTTCTCTATTCTTAAAGTAGATTAAAATGTCATCAATAAAAACTAGTACAAATTTATCTAGAAATTTACTGAGTACATTGTTCATTAAGCACATGAAAGTGGCAAGGGCATTGGTTAACCCGAATGGCACTACCACAAACTCATAGTGACCATACCGTGTTCGGAAAGCGGTTTTATGGATGTCTTCACCCTTAATTCGGACTTGATGGTATCCCAATCTCAAGTCAATCTTTGAGAAAATAGATGTGCCTCCCAACTGGTCGAATAGATCATCGATCCTGGGCAAGGGGTACTTGTTCTTTATGATTACTTTATTAAGTTGCCTATAATCTATACACAGTCTAAGGGTGCCATCCTTCTTTTTCACAAACAGGACTGGTACTCCCCATGGGGACACGCTGGGTCAAATTTAACCCTTATCCATCATTTCTTTCAATTGCAATTTGAGTTCAACTAATTCAGGTGTGCTCATCCGGTAGGGTGTCCTGGACACCGGCACCGCTCCTGGTGCGAGTTCTATCGAGAAGTCAATGTCTCTTCTTGGAGGTAGACCTGGTACCTCTTCCAGAAACACATCTTTGTATTCTCTCAGGATAGGGTGATCATCAGGGGTGGGTTTAGCGCCTTCGATTGTTTTTAGCACCTGTATTTCATATAGGGGACATCCCTTTCAGTAATACTTTCTCATTTGCAGGGATGATATTTGTCTCACCGAGACCGGTTTTCGGATCCCTTGGAGGGTTATCCTTTTTCCTTCTTTGCTCACACATTCTAAGGTTTTATGGTAATAGTCCAGTTTGGCTTTATGGGTGGCCATCCAGTCCATACCAATCAACATATCGTATGATCCCAGGGGTAATACATTAAGGGTTGCTTGGGTGGGGAATTCACCCAACATTAACTGGCAGGCTGGTATGACCTCTACCACCTTTCTTTTAGTGCCCATGGCTAACTGTACCAACCATGGCTTGGTTTTTTTTTGTGGCTGTAGCTTACACTTATCAATAGCTCTAGGGGGCTATAAATCAAATTTGAACCAGGGTCAATCAAAACAGACACCAGATGGTTGAAAATCATACCTTTTATTTCCACCACTGAAGCTTGGTGGTCATCTTGGTTATTATCCAAGGCTGCATAAATCTGCGACACACTCCTTGCCACATCATTGACTGTGGTAGCTTCTTGCATGTTATAAATTTTCCGACTATTCTATTGTCGGTGTGGACAGTCTCTCAGGAGATGCTCTTCTCCGCAACCCCAGCATTTTAGAGGTTCTTTCTTTGGGTTATTAGTCTTTACTGGTATAGGTCCAGAAATTTTATTTTCGTCCACCGAGGGAAAGTTTTGCTAGAGTACACTCCAGGTTGGGAAGTTCATTATGTGGTTCTTTTTGTATTTTTTAAATCCTGAGGATTTGCTCCCCTTTTTTATGAAATCTTGAACCACTCTTTTGTTTCCAGTCTCCACGAGATTATGCCCGATGTTCATATTGTTCATGACAATATGTTTCCTTTCGTATAGTGTCTTCTAAGGTCTTTGGCTCGTCGAATTCGATTCGGTTCCAGTATTCCTTGGGTAGCCCACTGATGAAGCGTTGTGCCTCCGCCTTCTCTTCTTTGATGTAGGGTACATATCTCAATAAGTCGAGGAATTTGTTGGCATATTCCTCCATAGTAAGTTGTCCCAGTTTGAGTTCATAGAACTCTTTAGCCTTCTCGTCGAAATATCTTTCTGAAAAATACTTCTTCTGGAAGTACTTCTCAAACTGTTTCCAAGACAGGTCCTCCTCATGGACCCCTTTCATATTCTTAAGGTCTTCCCACCAGATGGAAGCATTTCCGTTCAGATTGAAAGTGGCCACTTGGGCCTTCAAATTATCTGAAAAATCATGGACTCTGAAATATTTCTTCAGTCCAAGTAGCCAGGTCTCGACTTCCTCTCCCTTCTTTATCTCGCCGTCGAAGGAGGGTGGTTTGGCCTTACTGAATTCCTCAAATTTATGACTCTTGGAAGTCTTTTGCTTCTTCTATTTTATTTGAGAATAGGAACTGGTCCTACTACTGGAAGAGCCTTCTGAATCGCTAACTTCCTTCTTAGTGGAATCATCTGGCACTGGTCCTTTACCTCTGGGGTGGACCTTTCTTGATGTGCTTCTCTCAGTATGGCCACTGATACGACCATGATTCTACATCTCAGGTTCATGTTGCATTTTTCGTTGTAGGTCGGATAAGCTTTGCAGTAAAACTGCATTAATTTCTGTTTTATTTTCTTGTTCTTTCATCATCCTTTCATTGTCGGCCTTCCAGCTTTGCAATTCAACCATGAGACTCCTCACAGTCTCGGCTAGGTCTGGAGGGGTTCCTATTTCTCTTATTTCGTCAGACTCTTCGTCTCTGTTGTGGGATCCTTCTCCCACCTCTTGGTGAGTCACCATACTCTGCATTTGTAGATTCCCAGAGTTGATCATCCGCTTGAGTGAAAAGACAAACGTTGGTTATTAGTCAAGAGTTAAATTCATTTTTTTATAATTTGCGCATAAATTCATAACTCTTTCACATGCATACAAAGTCGGGTTCTTGTTTCCAAGTTTTTAATCCTGGACAAAAGAGTTACATTAGGGGTTACTCTTCATAGGAGTACTTCGAACGAAGCTTATGCGTAACTCGTGCATGAGCCCAATCAGGCCGAGTGTTGTAAGCATGCTCTGATACCACTTTGTAACATACCCACTACCTAAATCAGATTTTTCTGGTCTTCTGCTGGACTCGAACCCCTAATTAAACATGGAGGCCCAGCGTAAGCTGGCTCTTTCTCTCTGCTTCTCCGTTCCCATGTGATCATGGGTCATGTTCACAGTTCAATTTGAACGCAGTGCCTATTTGTATTTCGCACCTCGGTGCTACAGTAATGTCTAAACGTTCGACTCTGCAACCGCCGAACCCCGACAAGGCTAGCGAGCGACCAATGGGGACGAATCCCTACAAGGTCAGCAAATGGCCAATAGGAACAAACCTCAACAGGGGTAGAGAACCACCAGTAAGAACAGGCCCCTTCGCGGGGTTAAGTGGAATACATGTGGCAGAAAGAGAAACTCGACACGGTAGTCGACATGATAGGAAGGGGGGGGGGGCACTTCACACGCCACACTATTCTGGAACCCCCCCCCCATTACAGGAAGAATGGAAAGGGGGGTTCGGAATCCACTTGAGCACCATTGATCATGATGAGTTAATCTCGACCATTTGAGAATTGCACGTCCAATTCCGGACCACCCCCTACCGCTAAAGGTAGAACAGTAAGGGGGCTCTGGAATAGAACCTCAACCATAGATCTGGACAGGTGGACTCTGGCCACCCATATATGCTTGCCGCTTATCCTAAAGCATATTCATGTCCTGGATTAAGTTGATGTCTCATTGCTACATCTAATCGTCATTACATACCATGAGATCCTCTGAAAAAATCTCGTCCATTCATCGGGGTTTATCATCACGAGAATCCGGACTCTCGACCACGGGACTCCCAAATCCTCGATCCCCAGTTTCCCGATGCAGTTAATCTCTCAACACGTGGCCTCCATCAAACGGATGACTCAGATCTACTCTGGGGTTTCCACCATGGGAAATCCTAAACTCTTGTCAACAGGAATCCCAATTCCGCGATTCCCGATGAGCCAATTCACCGATATGGTCCCTTACGTGTTAGCCCTCCTGGCTAAACTCCAGGCCCATGTGACCACTATCTCACAAGACTGTAGCCTTATCTGATGTCGAGTTTTCAAACTTTCCATTGCAGAAATGTACTCGTCCTCAGGATTTTCGATCCGCCAAATCCCAATATGCCGATATAATGACAGTTGGCCCTACAATGGACGCTTTTCACTTTGTCGGGATTTCGGACTTCGGAATTCCGGAGTGTATGGGCTTCTTGTCCACGGGATTCTCATTTTCCTGATGGATGACTTTCCTTTCGGGACTTTTCTCGTGTGATCTGATTTCCGCCATGCGTCCTCCTAAGATGGACGGTCCTAATCGCTTCTCATGATTTCAGAGTTTCTGTTGCCGAAATACTCCGGAAACTTGTCCCTTCGATTCTCGAAAGGCCGACGGGCTGTCAATATTGCCTGCATGTCCTCCTATGATGGACGACTCATATTGGTTTTGGAATTTTCACTATGAAAATCCCCAACCGCATGTCATCGTGACTCCCGACTTCACGAGTGCCAATATCTCGATGGCCACACCTCTCGTCGGAACTTTCAACCTCCTATTCACGAGGGCTTAACCCTCATCCATACTTTAACAGATCCAGTGGATGTCATGCTTTTCTAGCTAATATCTAATGCCTTATATTCGTCCCACCTTGTGTACTCTTCCACTACTTCATGGGTGTGGAAAAATCAACGGTCCAGATGTCCTCATGGACCATGGGGGTCTACGATCCCGATTTCCTCTCTTTTCACGAAGATAGAGAAAAAGGGGCAGGGTATGTAACACCCTTGTTTCATTCGTCAATCTAACGGTCATGGATGACCATGGGTCTTCCGAAGGGGTCTCGTCTGTTGATCAATACTTATCCCTATGCTGCTACTTCAGGATTTTAAGAGGGTCATTCCTCCTCGTACAGGGTTGTTAAGACTTGCTCATTCAAGTCCTTTTTCCAGGTTCTTGGTAAACCTTTCCAAGGAGGGAATCTTTGTGAAGAGATCGATTCCAGGGCATCCCTGGAGACAGGTAAGGGTAAAAAAATTCTTGAGGACGGAATGGAAGTCCTACTTGGTTCAACTCATGCATAATTAAATTCATTTATCAACATAATCCATGCGTGGTCTTTCTATTATAAGAATATATCCATTATTTCTTATCCAAACACTGCACATATATTCTTATACTATAATCATTCACAATTTCATAGTTCTATGAGCATATATGTCAGTATATGAATTTCAAGATGCAATATGTAAAACATTTATCAGAAATGACACCAGAAGTGAGTGCAACTGCTGAGAGGGGTGCTCCTTTCCACCCAACCGTAGGCATAGCGACTCCCAGTGGATTTACCACTAGCCACCCCCGAGTTGCGACCACGATGCTGTGAGACTGCGTCTCTCTGTCTGTCAGTGACCAGGAGGGAAGGTTGCAATCCTTCCTCTCTGCTATCACTCACTCTGCATAATGCCATAGTTCCCCTTGTGTCTCCCCCCAATCATTTCTACCCCACACCTTATCCTCTTGCGAGGTTGCGTGTGGCACAATTACCCTTGCGCTGATCAGGCCTGACGGCTCTACGGATGGGTGGTTCATTGTCCCATCCCTCATTAATCCATCTGCCTACAATCCTGTGAGACATTAAATTCGGGGCCAACGAGCCGCTTTTGGTTCTATGGGCCAGTGGAGTCCAAATACAGTATTAATTCTCGGTGGAAGTTAATGCCACCTTTTCAGGTGCCTTCCACCGCCATTGTGGTCTCTTTTTCTGCACATCCCCTCTCAGCAGTCCTGCAATAAATTCAAAATGTTATTCACATTTAGGAGTTTGCCATAGTTCTTGGCCAGTCCAATTATATTTACAAGCTGGGGGAAACAGGGTGTTACAGACAGGAGCCCATGAAGATTTTCAAGCGAGGGAGTATGATGGAGGAGCATCGCCCACATCAAGCGAGTGTGGGGGCAAGCGCCACACATTTTGAGCATATGTTAAATTGTTTAAAAAAATTTGAAGAGTGGATGCGCCAAACTTAAATGTGATAGTTAAGGAGAGGCGTACTTATGCATTGTATAGGACCTTGAGCGATCCGCTCTCATCCATAGTAGGTAGAAATCATTTATGTAAGTAGGTAGAATTGAATATTAGATTAGATAGTTTTATAAGGATTGGAGGGAAAACAGATATAGACACCCTCATTGTGTGTTGTAGCATAGTTAGAAGCATTAGAGCATAGAAGAGAAGTAGAGAGCTGTGTAGAAACACCCATGTACTAATATTTGGATTAATAGAAAGAGGTTGATTCAAATTCATGGTTTTGTGTTTATTCTCTGGGTATTGATGTTGAATGATATGCTCATGAATGTTTGCTTCCTGGTATACATTTGCTTTTATATGCTTTGTATGTGATTTCAGGGTTTGAGTTTGAAGTCTGGAAGGAAGAAGGAAGGAGTTTCAATTGTCTCTTTGTCTGAGCAAGATTGTTGCAAGGAGTGCAATTGAATTGTCTGCAAGGAGTGCGTCGAGAAGGAGTTCAGAGGGTTGTCTCTGAAAGCTTAGGAGAGGTAGCGGTAGTTCTCATTTCCTCAGAGTGCAGTAGGGCACAGGTGCCATGCAAGGAGTGTGCAGGCCAAGGAGAGTCTCAGGATTGCGGACCTAAAACAAATATCGAAGGACTACTGATGCAGGTGTGCATAGAGTCGAAGTACTTGACATTTGAAGGTGTCTGAAGGTTGCGTAAGGAGTGCATGCAAGGATCCTCTTTGAGACTTGAAGTTGCGAGAAGCTCAGGAGGAGTAAAGTCTTTGAACCATTGAAGGCATCCTAGGAGAGGGATATATTTGAGTAATTAGAAGGTATCTGGAATTCGTTGTACAAGCGGATAATCCCAGGGAAGAATCCTTGATTTCATTCACAGGAATCATCAAAGGGGAAGAATCGATAGTCAAAAATTTGTGGAGAGGATTAGCGAAATCCCGCCAGTCGTCAGATCTGCCAGAGAAGCGAGGAGGTTACGGTTGCGTCCGGAGTTCAAGCTCAAGAGATTGTGGATCGTAGGATATTCCCATAGATACCCGTCAGCCATGGATTGACCAGGAGTTGCACGGATTTTAAGCTTCGCGAACAGGAGGACGAAAGTTCCTAGGAGAGGTGTGGCCATCAGAATTTTGGCATTCGCAGAATCAGAGGTTCTGAGGGCAAAGGATCGGGAAAATATATGTTGAAAACCCCATAGATGATCGGAGCCATCCATAATTTGGGACATGTGTCAAAAATCTGAGGGAAGTCAGAAAATCGAGAATCCCGTGGACAAGAGACCCAATACATATTGACACTCGAAACCCCAAACCCCGATAAAAGGTATGAATACGGTCATATAAAGGCAGGTCACATGACTAGGGCATAGCTAGGAGGGGCTAAATCACAAAGGGATCATTTCAGGAAAGTGGAGATTGGGAAATCGGGAACCAAAGGGTCATGACATCATGATTTTGAAAACCCCGAAACCCGATTGTGACTTTCTGTGGTGAACGGAAAAGGGACCAGTCCTAAAGGCTGTAAGGTGCCAAAAAAGACCTGTGGGTCAAATCTTAATAAGGATTCCAGGGGAGAATCAAAGGAGCCACTTCGGCTCGAGGTCAATTTAGAACGATCCTTAAGACCGAGAGGTCAAGCACGGGACCTGCTGAGGTGGGTGCCTGGGTGGATGCCATCACTTTTACCCACATCTGTGAATGGAAGAGGCGCTCTCCTTCTTCTAGCTCATCTGTTTCACCATGTTGGAGCTTGGTGGTAGCAACGGTGGCACTGGGTTCCACGTCAATGATATGTCTTCCCCTTTCTGAATCAAATGCACTTTCTGACTCAGAGTCAGAACCTGCATTTTATTCAGAGGATTTCACTTCAGCCACCAACGTCTTCTTTGAGAGGCAGTCAACAGTGTTGTGCCAAGGGCTCTTATGGAAATCGCACCACTTCTTGGTATCTTTCTTTGTCTTTTTGGTGTCCTTCTTTGCTTGCTACTTGGATTGGTTGTCTTGATACTATCCATATTTTCCCTGTTATTTGTTCTGTGGGTTGGGGATGCCCTCTCCTGGATTTTTTTGTGAGGGGTTCCCCAACCCAAATTGTCGCATCTTTTGTTTGAGCTTCTTCTCGATTTTGAAGGCATATCAGTAGGCCGCACCCAAGGATGAGATGTCCTGAAATTCCATTTTGGTCTGGATGTATCTATGCAGAGCACTGTGATACTTGAGCACCAGATGTCACTCTGAATCTTTGATACCCATCTTGGTGCACAAGGTATGGAAGATATTTGTGAAATATGGCACTGCTTGGTCTCTTTCTTGCCGCAGTGTGGTCTAGTTGGTATACAAGTCGTCATAACTTCTGACAAGTTAGTATTGTTCCTTAATAACATCCCTAATGGATTCCAAGGTGGCCATGAATGTAAATAATGAGGGTTCCTCTGTTTCCTTTTTCTCATAGAAAGTTTCCCACCAATCTTTGACATGGGGAACGGCTTTGAGTAGTGCAAAAGTAATATTTTCTCTATTCGAAAATTTATGGACAGAAAAATACCCTTCTAGTAGATTCAAGCACTTGTCTACAAAATCTGTGTCTATCTAACCATCAAATATAGGAATATCGAAGTTTATTTGTACCTTGAAGGAGGCGGTGCCTCCACTCGAAGAAGATGTGTCGCCTGTTGGTAGTCGTCGAAGGATTTGCAAGAAATTATCCATCATCGCATTCCTCTGTTGCATGAGGGATTCCTCAATCAACAGTTTGAAAGGATATCCTGTCCTATCATCTTTCTTTTCTCCTTCCATGAGAGGTTGCTTGGGTGTGTGAGAGATTTTTTTCTCAAGAGAAACAAGCTCAAGACCTAACTCTTTGTACTCTGACCTTGTTAGGGACATGCATTAAGACGACAAGGAGAAGACTACTCTGATACCACTGATCTGGATTTTATGAGAAGAACGAAATGAATACAGATTATTACCAGATGCTTAACATAGAATAACAGAGATACAGTAAAACTGATTTTCTATTCAATAAGGAAATAAGATGAAACTGTAAAATGCAGCAGAAAACAAGCTTGCTGGAATGGTGGCGGCTTATCTCTGAGAAGAGATGTGACGACTGCACTCATTCACAAGAAGATGATTACAATGAGGCTCTCAAGGAATTTTTACAATAAATAGGAGTTTCAAAAACCCTAAACATCCAAAAACCTAACCCTAGGAGATGAAGCGCGAAAAGTCATGTGGGCCCCGTTTGGGTAAGTCAGTACATCAACTTCCCAGGGTCATAACATTTGCATACGATATCTGTTTTAGGCATATGATATCCCATTGGAAATATCTATCCGAGGACTACAACAGTTGCACAAATTTTCATGATCAACATACCCCAAAAAACGTCGTTTAGGGCCTCAAAATGGCTCCAAAAGTTCAGGACCCAAAAAATTGCTAAAAATAGTAAATTATCAAAATTGCGAGAAAGTTGTTTTGATCCAACTGGAAAAGGTGGGTGGCCACTGATATCCACCTATATCACCTATGAGTACCTAGAGGCTTGCAGTCATTAGTGGTAGGTTCTCTTGCCATCTACAGTTGGGAATACATTAATGTCTCTTGATCGATGGATTCTTCAAGTGTTCGACCCCGACACCTTTATTCACTCTTGTAAGAATGTACTCAGTGCTTTGATACCTACTTTCATTATCGGTAGGTTGTCTCGTGTTTATTAATGGTATACCTTAATGATCGGTAATCAAACAAAGTCTCATTGTGTTCGACCTCATCTCTTTTATTCACACGATGTAGACTTGCACCTTTGGTGAAATGTGTAGAAGACTTGAATATATCAGTTCATAGTTGCATCTTTCCTGAGTTTCTTCTATCTCTCATTGGACCAGTACCTATGTGACTTCAGTGATCATGGGGGATCATATTGTACTCCATTATATATAGATATCTTCAGATTGATTTTGAGAGTGGTTTTATTGGGCCTTATTCGTGACTATGATAGCCTTTGGCATGTAGACACCTTTGTATTTCCTATTCATGGCCATGAATAGTTGTTTGGTTTATTTTCACATGGATCTGTAGTGTAATTCAAATTGGCAGCCATAAGTGCAAAGTCAGTACATATTGTAATATTCTCATGAGAAACTAGTTTGTCCAGTTGAGTCTCCATTACTCCACTTATGGGTATTATAATGTATTTTGGCCATCAAAGATACTCCTATGACCTCACACAATAGGGGGCATCTATTATAGCAAGATTTTCCTCAACCTATGCAAAGTTGCTCAGAAAGCCTTGTTCCATTTCCCTATAAAGACTTGAAATCACTTTTTACAAATCCCATATATAAAAAAAATATTTTTCCACATAAAAGCACCCTAACTATTATATAGCATGTGTATACACAGGTTGCACCACTACATCCTGTGTACATCGGGTTTTGTGCCCAAAATTAAAAAATGGTGTCGTGTTTCATGTCAGGTCATGGGATCCATGATCCTTGACCTTCTATATACTGGAAAATTTTTGAATCAACCCTTCAGTTCCATTTGAAGGCTATAAACGGGCCATATCCGAGCTATGGAAAAGAGGAGAAGAATTCAACTTTGAGAGAAAAGTTACTCTGGAGAAATTATTCACTTCATATTGAGTCTACATCCCTTTGTCCTTTTAATTCTGAACACATTGTTCATCCCCCAAGCTCTTCCCTACTTGATTGAGAACCTCATTGTCTCTCTTATATGAGATTTCCTTTGGTGGAGGATTGACGTGGTGGAGGCCCAATTGGAAGGGACTTAGTTTCTCGGTTTTGAACCGTGCCGTCACAGAAGTTTGTAATTCATTCACTTATGTTGATTACATTTTAATAGAAATACTCTTTTCTTGTCCAATTAATATCTTGCAAATATTTGAATTGTTATTCCATGGGAGTATTTTTTATGAATGTTGATGGATTATGTTATTGAATGTGATAACTTTATATATTATCACCATATGCTTATGTTTCTTGGTTGTTGAGGACAAGTTGCAAATGTATTTCTTTGATTTAAGTGCTCAACGATGGACTTCATCAAACATCTGGATGATGTAGGTTCTTATCTTGTCTCATTAGCATATTTTATTATATAGCATATCTGAGATTAGAGTTGATTCCTGCAGTCATTTCTATTTGTTTTGGTTTACCCCTAGCCATAGAGAGAGTTTCAATAACACATTATTGAAGTAGAAGGTATGATCAATAACCATGCCTTTACTATTTTAATAGATCCATGAGCTAGTCATATCTATATAACATCCTACCATTGGTTTCATATGACTATCTAATTGGTATGGATTGGTTGGACCAACACCATGTCATCTTATAATGTCATAACAAGGAATTTACTTGCCTGAACGAGGAAGGAAACCCAAGAACAATCCAAGGAATTCCTAGGGAAGTTACTATCTTAGATATCTTAGCAATGCAGCTGAAGAGGTGTTACAAGAAGGGTTGTCAAATATTTGCATCCCATATAGAGGAAGCACCTAAGGATAAGGTGCCAAATATGGAGGATCATGTAGTCCTGAAATATTTTGAGGATGTGTTTAAGGAGATACCAGGACTACCCCCAAAGAGAGATATTCATTTCTTTATAAATTTGATGCCTGAAGCAACTCCAGTATCAAATACTCCCTATAGAATGAGTACACCATAGTTGAAGGAACTGCAAATGCAACTTGAAGAACTTCTGAAGAAGGGTTATATATTCCCAAGTGTTTCACTTTGGGGTGACCTAGTTTTATTTGTGAAGAAGAAATATGGGACATTGAGATTGTGCATCGACTTCAGACAATTGAACAAAGTGACTATAAAGAACAAGTATCCTTTTCCAAGGATCAATGATCCCGTTGATCAGATAAAGGATGAAAATATATTCTCAAATATTGATCACAGGTTGAGATACCATCAAGTAAGGATCAGAGATGAAGACATCAACAATACCACCTTCAGGACAAGGTGCGATCATTACAAATTCATAGCGGTGCCATTTGGGCTATCAAATGTACCAGTTTTTTTCTAGTGCTTAATGAATGGTGTTTTCCAAGAATATTTAGACAAGTTTGTCATTGTATTTTTGGACGACATAGTTGTATATTCCAAGTCACAAGAAGAGTATGAGAATCACTTGAGGATGGTGTTAAAAGTTTTAGGAGAGCACCAACTGTATGCAAAATTTAGCAAGTGTTCATTCTATCAAAACCGAATTCACTGTTTGGGGCATATCATATCCGAAGAAGGAATAGTAGTGGACCCTAAAAATATTGAGGCCATTAAAGGGTGGAAAAAACCGAAGAATGTGACCGAAGTCAAATCCTTCATGGTTCTATTTGGCTACTACAGAAGATTCATTGCATGGTTTTCAAGGATTGATCACCCAATCACTTCCTTGCAAAGGAAGGGGGTAAAATTTCAATGGACAACAAAGTGTGAAAAGAGCTTCCATCAATTGAAGCAGTTTTTAACCAGTGCTCCAATTCTAAGGATTGTTGATTCGAATGAAGATTTTGTGGTTTGCATAGATGCATGGAAAGAAGGACTTGGTGGATTCCTCAGTTAGAATGGGTTTGTGATATGTTTTGAATCCAAAAAATTGAAAGAGCATGAAAGGCTCTATGCCACTCATGATTTGGAGTTGGAAGTTGTTACACATTATTTTGGTCACCCCAGTGATCAAACGACGATATATGCATGACTCACTTCCATGTTCCCTGAAAACACTAAAAGAGACTTTCTCCATGAGAAAAGTGGATTATCTTTTCTTCCTTAAAAACTATGTCAAAGGAGATCATTGCACCCTGCTCTATGCTTGGGGTGCGACAATGCTTGATCGTCGCATGTTGTACCAAACTCAATTTCGGCATCGTCGTAGGATACTTGTGAATAGGGTGTGATGATGCTTAAACAAGAGGAAAACTAGAATTAATGAAGGTTCTATAAGGGAATCTTCTAAAAGATGAGGTGGCCTCTGATCAGTTTGGATCTTACTCGCTTATTTGATTTAGTGGGATCATCCTAATATCCTCATCCATCCCTCTTTCACCCTATATAAAGAGGGATATCTTATGGAAAAGGATAAGGATTTCTTATGCATGAAGAATTATTCTATAGATTATACTTGAGATAGCTTTGCTTTAGCTCTCTAAGTCAAATTGTGGATCTTCTTCATCAAAGGCATTGGAGCAAAGGTGTGTGTGTTGAGGAAAAGAACCATTAGAAGGGAACTTGCAACATCAAGAAATGGGTTGAATTCTCCAGTTTCATTTAATATAATGCAACAATACATTTCTTCCCTATAAAGGTGTCTTTACTTTTATTGTATAAATCCTTGATCTTATACATAAAATTCATTAGAATATATATATCTTCGTTCTCTCTCTTTGTTGGTTTGTTCTTCTTAAACAGGTTCACCATACCACAAATCCAAAGATGGAGCGACAAGGATGACACTAGAGAGGATCAAGCATCATTTAAAAGGTATGTCATTTGTCCCTCTCTGAACTAGTTTATATGATAATGAAGTCTAAGGTGAAGTTTGTATTCTTCCCTGTTTTTTTCTAGCTTCCTATTGAAGTTAGGGAGATCAGTTTGTGCCCTCACTTACTGATTTTTCCGATAACACAATTGGTGACCATACTAGGGATTGAATTCTATTGTTTTTTTTCTTCTTATTTTCTTTTAGCCTACCTTATTTTGATCAATTTCAGTCTATGAGTCTTGTAGAATTTTCGATACCCAAATGAGTATTCCTGCGCTTCTCCTAATCTAACAACTTCTGCCACTGTTAAATACAGAATCACTTCTACTATTATTCTTGCAGAAAATTAACCACGATCACAACCACAATCACAAAGTGAAATATCAATAACACATAACACAGAAGTTTTATCGGGAAAGTGTAAAGCTAAAAACCCCACTATCATATATTATGTATATCATGAATCATGAAACAATCTCATACAAAACTCTAATCCAAGAGATATTATTACAATACAATCATCTCACACTATCATACACAAATTAGCAAATACATGTGCCAATTTATGTGTCTAGACAGCCTGCCTCCTCTACACAATCTCTGCAATTTGAATTCTCACAATGATCTTGATTATTACAAATTGCCTAGTTTTCACATGCTCATAAGAATATCCACTGCATGTGTGATCAAGTCAAAATTGATAGCCAAACTGTCCCTTTCACCTATTATCTCAACTTGATCTCCAATGGATTTGCATGCATGTAGTTAACTGTGACGAATCTTCAGTTGCATGTGAGTTAACTGATTGTGAATTAATGAATATTTAATTCACTGAAATCTCACTAGTGCAACTGAGCTTAACTCACTTAACTACACTCATAATTTTGTTACAAATCCAAATCACTCAGTTATGAATGAGATAATAGATTAATATTTATTGTCTAATTTATTTAAGGGAAAAATAAATAAGACACATGTTTCTTGTTGACTTTTCAACACTCCCTCTCAACAAGAAAGGGATTATCCTTCACCCCAATCCTGTCTCTATGATATTCTAATTTTCTCCCGGTGAGTGCCTTCGTCAGAATGTCTACATCCCGATCTTCTGTAGGAATGTATTGAAGCAACATGATCTTCCGCTGCACACAATCTCTGAGATGATGATACTAGATATCTATATGCTTAGATCTATCATGAAACACGAGATTAATTGAGAGTTTAATGCAACTTTGATTATCACAATAAATCACTGTCGGATCTAAATGAAAACCAAACAAACCAACCAATATCTTCCTCATCCAGATAACCTCACATGCAACTTGACTCGCTGCCATGTATTCTTCTTCCGCTGAACTAAGTGCCACGGATCTTTGTTTCTTGTTGTACCAATAAATAGTTGTAGATCTGATACAAACGATCCCTCCTGATGTGCTATTTTTGTCTGTTGGGCTGCCCACCCAATCTACATCTGTGAAGCCATACAACTTCACCTCATATGTCTATCTGTACCATAATCCATACTCATATGTGCCCTTCAGATATCTCAGGAGATGCTTACCCGCCTTCCAAAAGAGTTTGGTAGGATTAACCATCGCTTGACTTAGCTGGTTAACCGCATAGAAAATGTTTGGTATCATGTTCACTAAATACATTAGTGAACCCACTAAATGTCAATAGACAGTAGCATCCACTACCTCTCCAGAAGTAGCATCCACTTTCCTTTAGTTTCCTAGAAGAGGAGTATCCATGGGTTTGCATCCCTCCATGTGAAACTTACCCAATATCTCTCTTGCATACTTTCCTTGAGACACAAAAATTTCACCATCTCGCTGCCATATTTCCAATCCAAGGAAATAATGAAAAAGGCCCAAATCCTTCATCTCAAACTCCTTTGCAAGGTCATCCTTGCCTGAGTTTATCAACTACTCATCACCAGTCAATATTAAATCATCAACATAAAGAACAATGATTAAAAGCTTACCCTCCACCACAATTTGGTATAGTTTTGCATCCGCTTCACTTTTGGTGAAGCCCAATCTGGTGAAATAGTTGTCTATCTGAGTGTACCAAGCACAGGGTGCTTGCTTCAGCCCATACAGTGCTCTCTTGAGTCTGCACACATGCGACTCTCTATCAAAGGTCTCAAAACCTTTTGGATGTTCAGTGTACACTTCTTCCTCAATGATCCCATTGAGGAATGTAGTTTTTACATCCATCTGATGAATTCGCCAACCCATCTGCGTTGAGAGTGCAAGGATGGATCTTATGGAAGATTACCTTGCGACAGGTGCAAAGGTCTCACCATAATCTATCCCCTCGATATGTGAGAAGCATCGGGCCACAAACCTGGCCTTGTATTTCTCCACTCTCCCATCAATAGCTTACTTTACCTTGTAGATCCATCTTGAACCTACCACTGATTTGTCGACCGACCTTGGGACAATTTCCCATACACTGTTTTTGACAATGGAGTCATACTCCTCTACCATAGCATCAACCCAAGTGGGGTCCTGCACTGCTTCCTAAAAGGAATATGGTTCAGTCATAATACATTTGCTCATGAGAGCCATGTATCCAGCAAATCGATCAGGAGACTGTCTCTATCTGCGTTGTGAAGTAGGGGCTCCTACATTCTGTGCAGCATCTACTCTCAATCTGCCAGATTCCATGGTGGGCTTTGTGCCATTTCTGATGGATGGATCTACTTGAGTGGTTTCCTCCACTCCATGAACCTCCTCATGTGGTTGATCCACATCTTGAGACTCATCTTTGGGAACCAGCAGTTCCTCTTCTGCATGCAAGTCTAGCTCCCTCTCAAGCGACAACTGCATGGCTTTCCCCTCATCGAATTTTATATCTCGTCACATAACAGTCATATTACTGTTCAGAAAATACACATGATAATTATGTGGTGTTTATGTGTACCCCACAAATATCCCAACTTTAGCAGGCAGTTCCAGCTTCTCTCTTGAATCCTTGGTCACATGCACATAAACAGATGAGCCAAAAATTTTAAAATGAGAAACATCAGGTTTCTTACCAGTAAAATATTCTTCAGGTGTACTCATGCCAAGTACTCTATGAGGACAATGGTTCTGCACATAAACTGCAGTATTGCATTCTTCTGCCCACAAATGCATTGGTAGGCCCTGATCATGCAACATAGCTCGCGTTGCACCCACGATCATTCTATTATTTATCTCCATGATCCCATTTTGTTATGGGTTATGAGGCGCTATGAGTTCTCTTCAAATTCCTTCTCTGCTGTAAAAGTCTTTGAATTCATTAGAGATGTATTCTCCACCATTATCGCTCCTTAGAGCCTTCACTTGCTTCCCTGACTCTTTCTCCACCAATGCTTTAAATTCACAGAACTTTGAGAATGTTTGATCCTTCTTCTGCATGAAGAATATCCATCATTTACAAGAAAATTCATCAATAAAAATAACATAATACCTGTGTTTTGTTGTTGAAGCAACCAAGAATGGTCCCCACACATCTGTGTGAACTCTCTCCAGGATCACCGAAGCACGGTTCTCCTTTTTATGAAAGGTGGACTTTACATACTTCCCTAGGGTGCACACCTTACACTGATTTGACTGAGCAAGTGTTCCCCTTGGAAGTCCAGTATATATTTGTTGCATGATCTTCAAGGCTCCAAGATGAATATGGCCCAATCTCCTATGCCATAATTCACCCTCATCCTGGCTCACCACTTTTTCTGCCTTGCCTATCATGGCACTGCAGCCATCTACCTCTAGCATGTAGAGATTCTTAACCTCGAATCCTTATATTCTTAACTTGACCCGTTGCTTTATGTCGCAGGTAGGATTTACCACTTCTAAAAACAACATCATAGCCTCTGTCCTCCAACATTGCGACTGAGACCAAGTTTTTCTTCAAACCTGGAACATGCATAACATTTTTCAATTGAAATGGTTTACCTGACTCCCTCTGAAAGGTAATGGTACCAATACCAGTTGCACTGTATCATCCATCATCTCCCATCTCTATATGCATTCTGAGATCTTTCTCCTCCAAGTCAATGAAAGACTCTTTATCTCCCGTCATGTGGAAGGAAGCGCCACTATCCAAATACCACACCGATCCTGATGCACCTGAAGCCATGCATGCGATCAAAGTGAAGTCAATCTCAAATTGTGAGATAGGAGCCTCACCAATTGTAGCTCTAGCAACTATCTTGTTCTTCTTCTTCTGTGGACAGTTAGTAGTGAGATGCCCACGTTTGTGACAGTGAAAACACTTCACTTTGGACAAATCCATCTTCTTGACTTTAGAATCAGATTTTGATTGGAATTTCTTCCCTTTCCCTTTCCTTGCCTTGGCAGTCAAATAACAATCCTCTTCATCATCATGCTTTGATGAAGATCCATCTCTGGTGTTCCGCCTGAACTCCTCTTGCACTAGATTCGACCACAGTCATTCCCAATCCGACAATTTTTCCCTTCCATTGACAGAGTCTTGATAACTGTGCCAACTCTTAGGAAGCCCTAGGAGCGCAAAGTTCACCAAATCATTAGCAGTGACTTTTATTCCCACACTTACAAGCTCATCCTGACATTGGACAAACTTCRTGAGATATTTTGGAATGGTGTCGCCCTTTTCCATCTCGATCTTCCTAAGTTTATATTTGAGCACCAATTTTCTATTTTCGCTATTGTTTTGGAACAGATCCGTCAAAACCTTCCACATTGCATGTGGTGTGGTTTTCCCATGGAGACTTGAGACAATGTGGTCTCATACTCCCTCCAACATAATCATCCTCGCCTTCGCAACTTTATTTTTCCATGCATCAAGATTTGCAATGTCTGTCGCATCCAGCTTAGGAACATCTGTGTCAATGTAACCCTTCAAGCCATTGTCTTTGAGCACTGCTTCCATCCTGTCATTCCAAGCAATGTATTTAGATCTTCCCTCGAGTGCATACTCAAACCTCAATCCATTGAAATACATTTTCTATCTTGAATCAAGTGTCGCACCAAGAAAATCTTGCAAATTCGAATGTTATCCAACCCAAAACTCAACCGCTACCTTTCCTCTTGCCCTGGGAGGTTCACACCCCACCTGAGAGAAACCTGAGGGAAGTTCGCACCCTGCCCATGTATAGCCTGTGAACTTGCCTGGGAAGTTCTCACCCTGCTCCATTGTAGGGTGAGGGAAGTTTGCACCCTGCTAGTACATTTGCCTGCGAACTTGCCTGTGATGTTCACACTGTACTCCACTGTAGGGTGAGGGGAGTTCGCACCCTGCTAGTGTATTTTCCTACGAACTTGCCAATGAAGTTCACACCCTTCATTTGTCTAGGGTGCAAGAATTATTGTTCCTGAAAATGAGCGTAGTTTTCAGTACTAGGGTTCGCACCCTCCAATAGACGGGATCTGGGAGAACACAATTTTGTTCGCACCTCACTTCCGTAGATCTATGGCCTCCGTGGCTCTGATACCATGTAGAAATTTTGATACCCAAATGAGTATTCCCGCGCTTCTCCTGATCTAATAATTTCTTCCACTGTTAAATATAGAATTGCTTCTACTATTATTCTTGTGAGAAATTAAACCACAATCACAACCACAATCACAAAGTGAAATATCAATAACACATAACACATAAGTTTTACCGGGAAAGCGTAAAGCTAAAAACCCCACTATCATATATTATGTATATCATGAATCATGAAGCAATCTCATACAAAACTCTAATCCAAGAGCTCTCAATACAATACAATCGTCTCACATTGTCATACACAAATTAGCAAATACATGTGCCAATTTCCATGTCCAAACAACCTGCCTCCTCTGCACAATCTCTGCAATTCAAATTCTCACAATGATCTCGATTATTACAAATTGCCTAGTTTTCACATGCTCATAAGAATATCCACTGCATGTGTGATCAAATCACAACTGATAGCCAAATTGTCCCTTTCACCTGTTATCTCAACTAGATCTCCAATGGATTTTCATGCATGTAGTTAACCATGATGAATCTTCAGTTGCATGTGAGTTAACTGATTGTAAATTAATGAATATTTAATTCACTAAACTCTCACTAGTGCAACTGAGCTTAACTCACTTAACTACACTCATAATTTTGTTACAAATCCAAATCACTCAGTTATGAATGAGATAATAGATTAATATTTATTATCTAATTTATTTAAGGGATAAATAAATTAGACACATGTTTCTTGTTGACTTTTCAACAAGTCTGTGGGTGATCCATCTTGACTCCCTGGTGCTAAAAGTTCATTGAGAAATTTTGTCATCCTTTCAAATTTTCCTTATATTCATACATCATCGCACCCTACTTATGTGAACCAGAGTGATGACATCACACTGCATCTTCTTTCATTCTACGACTATTCTTCATCGTCGCACTGTACTCTTCTACAGCCTGGGACGATTCCTATAGAAATTGTTGGAGTGACATTCAACTTTCTTCTCTTTTCCCAGATTTGTATTTACCTCTTGGGATGAACTTTCAGTCTTGGTGAATGATTGGTTTGCATCTTTTAAGCCCGGATTTGATTTGTTTTCAAGAATTGAGAGTTTTATTTATAAGATTTGTAAGTTTCATCTCTTATTTCTTATTGCAAGGGTATAATCTCAAGGCTTTGTCCCTGGGTGCTTGTTTGAAAAGTTGTTCTTGATCTCTTTGAGTTTGGATTGATTTTTTTTTATTGCTGTTGATTGGGAAACAATTTTTGTTTGCACTCGACAAATAGTTTTATTATCTTTTCATTTTTTTCTTGCATTGTGAGTTTGGTTTGGGAAATAGTGTTGAGAATGCATTGATCTTCTTGGACCATTCTTTATTTTTTGATTATGTCTTTGTTCCGATTTGAAAAGAAAAGGACTGAAGTTTATTCTTCTTTTAGTAGTCTTTGTAAGAAATCTTTTGCATTCAAATATTTGTTGAAAAGAGAAAATTGGAAGATTTAGTAACTTTGATTGTTTGGAATCCATATCATTCAAATATTGAGAAATTGTGCTTTGTAACTTTTTGTATTCTATAAAGAGAAACCTTATCCCTATTGGGATTAGATTTCATCAAATGAAATGATTGCATATCATCTATTTTTGCATTTTATTGGGTCAAGGTAAAATACATCATTAGTTTCATTTTAGTTTCCCTTTTTGATTAAGCAACAACCATTAAAATTCAGCATAATTTTAAAATCTATTAGCAAAGTTTGTTTTCTAGAACTTTAATACACCAACATTAGCTAGGATAGATCTTTGGAATAGGCTGTGAGTCACACTCTCCAAAGAATCAAAACACACAATAGTATCTTGTGATAGGGAGCGCTTAAATCCACTTGCTACATTTTGTCCTAGGAATCCCTTCTAACACAAGGGTCAATCACGAGGTCGCATTAGGGATGGAAAAGTTACTCACCCTTCTTTGTTGGTCTTAGTGTAGAGATTGCACCTATTATTGGGGGTCACTTGAGAAGAAAATGTTGTGGGGACCTTCTAGAGTCGATTTTGGGATTAGATACCCTGCCCTTGCACATGGGTTGGACTATCGACTGCTTCCCCGAGAATCATTGTTGTAATTGGTAACCTTAGTGACCTATCTCTTTAGAGTCTTTACATGAGGTGATTGTGGAGGGGAAAGTATTCACGGTACCTGGAATCAAAGTTGGCCAAAATCACTTGGGCTCCTTGGAGGGTATACCCAAGATTATGTGTGGAAGCTTTCACCAGGGTGTAAGTCCATTAATCAGGACATCAAATTAACTTTTCCACCCACTTTATCCCATCCCCTTCTTGTCTTGATTTCACAATGTTGGATTTCATCACCAACTAGTGACTTCAAAATATGAAGGTTGTTTGCGTGTTTGATATCTATATTTTATGAGTGAGTGTTATTTGTTCCTCTAGTTGGCCATATATTTCTTTCATTCTTTATTTGGTGTGGACAACATTGGCCCTCGACGTTCACGTAGGTTGCAAGGGTTACCTCTAGAAGGGCCAAAATAATATGCTCCTTTTCTTCCTAAATCACCAGAGGGTTCTCCTGAAGTAACAATCAATAACGACGTGACCTCTGAGATTGGAATTTCTACTCCATTGGAGGAATCAACACTTTCTATAAATCCATTATTGAGTATCATACAAGTTCCACTTTTTCTCTAAATAAACTCGTTGGGAGACGTTGTTTCTGAATATTATACTAGAATACCTATTGGACCTTACGCAGAGTCTAGTGTAGACAATCCCCCCTTCCAAAGTGAATCATTTAGAACTCTGGTTCATACTGCTGCTATTTTTAATCCTAGCTTCGTCCTTGTCCGTTCTCTTTGGAGGACCTCCTCGGGACATGATATTTTTGATAAACTAGGGCTGAGTCCTAATCAACCCATGGCATCACATACGCATATGACTTCCACTTATTATACATTACCTTTAGATCATTTTACTGGAACGACCAGTAATGTTGTCACTGTTTCAAACCAATTATTGGTTGGCTCTCATACAATTCTTTCCCTCTATATCACTAGATCTACTGTGATCCCACAAGTTGTGCATGTTTCTACTGAAATTCCAGTAATCACTCAAGCTCCTATTGGAACACCACTTCCACTTAGATCAAATATGTCACTTCCACCTAGGTATAATGCTCTTAATACTTCTATTTCTAATCCTGCCTAGAGTCCATCTGAAGGGCCTAATATTTTTGTTCCTTTTAGGTATAATGTTGCTAGCAGTTTTGTTCCTACACCTACCCAGGTTCTCTTTGGGGGGCCTCGTATTCCTCCTCCACCTCCACCTGGAGGTTCTAATCGTCCTGGCCCAAGTAGCTCCAATCAAGTTGGAGGTACAAGTCATTATGTTGCTTCTGGTTTTCAAGTTCTTGTTGGAGGCCAACCTCAAGTTGGGGGGCAACCCCAAGTTGGGGGTCATAACCCAGTGTACAGGAAATATATCCCTGGATTACAATATGAACCTTGGAATTTTCCTTTCCAAGGTAATCAACAATTTCCTGGGGGTAAAACTCCTCAAATAAATTATTTTGTACCCCATAATCCTTGGAAACCATATCCAAGTTCTATGAATCCTACCTGGGGTCAAGCTTTTCATTCTAATGCTCCTTTCCAAGGAAGAATACCCAATCAACCAACTCATGTTGGCTATTTGACTCAAAAACCTCCACCACCGAATTTGACAGGAGCCTCTAACTATATACAGACTGCTTATGGTCCTACTGGTATACCTATGGGATTACCTCCTCAAAATTACCAGTTTCCTCAAGTGAACAGACAGTTGTTGCTTCTTGCTACTTTGGATTTACCGGATTTATCTAGGATTTTGAATGATCCTATCTTGAATTATCCTTATTGGTTGGTCATACCTACCAAGTTACCATTAGACATTCCTAAGTTTGATGGTTGATCGGGAGAAGACCCAAATAATCACTTCATGACATTTCATCTTTGGTTTTCATCAAACTCCTTGTTGGATGACTCCATTAGATTGCGTCTTTTACAACTAACTCTTACGGGTTCAGCAGCAAAATGTTATATCGAATTGCCACAAGGATTCTTCATTGATTTCAACACCTTAGCTATAGATTTCTTAATGCATTACCAGTTACCGATACGATATGAGACAAGAACCAAAATTTTGAGTTCATTTAAACAATCCTCTTCTACTCATATTTTTTATCATATTCACGAGTGGAGGTGGAGAAGACGCTTAATCAAAGTTCCCCTTCCTGATCAACTATTGGTTGAGTGTTTTACCAAGTCACACATTATTCCTATATCCCATGATGTTTCCATGGGTAGTGTCATCACTGAAGAGTAGGCGATTAGTCGTGCTCAATACTTGGATCTCGTTTATTCCCAAATGGGCACACTATATGACTTGATCCCTGATGCTCCTCGCCTGCCTACAAATCCAACCCCAACACCTCCAGTATCTTCTCATGTGCTAATGGTGTGATTGAAACTTTCATGTTGAGACTTAGTATAAACAAGTCGATCATTCCAATCCCAAATCTACTACTACTAATGTACAAAATACTCCTCCTCCGACTCCTCCCAGTAAAACCTCTGAGGTTAATATGGTTCAATCTACACCTATCGGTAAAAATCAAAATGAAAAGAAAGGGAAGGGTAATACTAAAGAGGACAAAAATACTAATCAACAATCTGATAAACTTAAGACTCATCCTATTGATGACAAAGAAAAGAGAAAACCTCGTTATCCTTGTCTTATCTTTGGTGAAGATCATTATATGAAATATTGTCCACGACGTGTTGAGGTTACTAAGTTCCTACAAGGTAACAAAATACCTCATACACTCATCGTTTTGTCACAACCTTTTCCTTCTCAATAGCATCCCAATTGGTTATTCATGGACAACATTCTCCCTCTACCACATCTTATGTATTTATGTTTACTAGTGACTCCAAGAAGAACGAAGTTGCAGTCGCTACTCGAGCCAAAGATTATTCTCCTTCTAAAGAGAAAGTTGATAATACACCACCTCCAATGGTTCAACTTCCTCCATCGACTTCACCTCCCAACGATCCTCTTCATCTCAAATGACCGAGTCTAGATAAATTTCTTCATCCTCCTCCTAAGGGCGTTTTTTGTAAGTCGTCATTTAATCCTCATGCACGTGTTGCCCAAAACTACAATATTGTAGAAGATCTTGCATAGGCACCTTCTGCGATGTCGGCTCTCAAAGTCCTTCAAATTTGTCCTATGCAACGGAAGGCACTATTAAAGGCTATTGGTGGAATTTATCCTACCGATACAAACTTGATAATCTTTCATTTGTAAGATCATATTCCAAGGCTCCCTCCTCAATTAGTGTTTCAAATTCAAGTCATTGTGGAAAATAAGAATATTTTCCGAACCTTTATTGATGAAGGAGCCTCGACTTGTGTCATGTCCGTCACTTGTAGGAAATCCATTGGCTCTCCTGCCCTTACCAAGTCACACAATACTCTAAAATATTTTAATGGTATAGGGTTTAAACCTTATGGTGTTCTTCCTTCGTTATCTATTGTGTTAGAAGGAAAAGAAGTTATTGTTGAGGTTGAGTTGTTTGATGCACCTCTCAATTACAACCTTCTACTTGGTCGTAGTTGGATTGATTCTATGTGTGTAGTTGTTTCTATTCTTTTCTGTGTGATATGTTTCCCTCACCAAGGAAAATTTGTTATTTTCAATCAACTCGCCTTCTTTAATTCTGATTCATGCACTAGTAGCGTACCTTTCATTGTGAAAACACCTCTTGGTTATGAGAATGTCGGTGTGGGTCTTCTAAAGGATTCATCGTTAATGGGTGTGTTCCTCATTCCACCACCTGATATTCCTCCTCCATTTGTCACTTCGATTAACATGATCTCAATCAATGTTGGTGAAATCCATGATTCTTATGACCCTTGGATAGTACCTAGCTCCGACTACTATCTTCGTTACGACGATCGAATGCCTTTAAATAGAGTAGAATTGGATTATCAAGTTATTCAATGGGAAACTCCTTCTCCTCATTCTCTCTTAGATAGATCTCCTGATCCATTTCAAGTGGTATTTCACACTGATGATATGATCATGATAGTTATGTCTATGGAAGATACCCCATGGGATGATAGGCATCATTGTTCTATCCTCTTCTTGGAACCCGAGACCATAGAGAGTTACCAACAAATTTCGAATTTGTCTACTATTGTTACTACTCCCCTTTTTCTAGAACCAACACACGATGTTTTGTATGAAGGGAAATTGGGTAATATTTCACCCACCATCCCTCTAGATATTTCAATTAAAATCGGAATCATGGCAAATGTTCATATCAATGCCTCATGTTCTGCTGATGACATCCAAATTTACAAGGCCCTTTTCCAAGATTTTTGTGACGTTATTTCTTGGAGTTACGAAGAGATGCTTGGAATTTATATAGATATTGTTGTGCTTGAAATTAATAATTACCCCAACACTAAACACGTTCGACGAAGACTTCGCTCAGTACATCCACGCAAAGCTGTTTTTATTAAACTTGAAGTTGAAAAACTTCTTAAAGCCAGTTTTGTCTATCGTGTGGCTTTGACTGATTGGGTTTCCAATCTTGTTCTAGTTATGAAGAAACAAGGCATGATCCATGTTTGTGTGGATTATAGGGATATCAACAAGCCTTGTCCCAAAGATAATTACCCAACCCCTTTCGTTGACCATATCGTTGATGATTGTGCCGAGAGTGAAATATTCTCTTTAATGGATGGTTTCTCCGGCTATAATCAAATCAATATTTTACCCACAGATCAACATAAGACTGCTTTTATTTTCCCTTGGGGAACCTTTGCATATCGGAAACTCCCTTTCGGTCTCAAGAATGTTCGTGCAACTTTTCAATGTGCTACGTCTTACGCTTTTCATGATATTAAGAACATTGTACAACCTTACCTAGATGATTTATCGATGCATTCCATGCATCACCAAGATCACCCAACACACTTACGAGCCATTTTCCTACACTGTCGCTATTATCGCATACGATTGAATCCACATAAATGAGTTTTTTGTGTGGATTTTGGACGAATTCTTGGTTTTATCGATTCTACACATGGGATTAGGGTGGACCCTTTGAAGGTTGAAGTTATTCTCAATTTTCCTCCTCCTTGTACCTTACGCCAACTCCAAAGTTTGCAAGGGAAGGAAATTTTTTACATTGGTTCATCCCAAATTATGTTGAACTAACGAAAGGTTTTGACTCAACTTCTTAAGAAGGGTCATGATTTTCTATGGGATGATACTACCAACAAATCCTTTGAAGCTTTGAAACTTGCCTTAACCTGTACACCACTCTTATTTCCTCCCGATTATAGTTGAGACTATTTATTATACTTAGTTGCTTCAGACTCTACCATATATATGGTTCTATTCCAATAGGATGATTCACATGATTAAAATGTTATCTATTATTTGATTTGGAGTCTCACGACCACCGAAACCAAATATATGCATTTGGAGAAATTGGCCTTGGAAGTTGTTCAAGTTGTGAAACGTTTTCATCATTATATCTTATTGTGCAAAACCAAAATCATTTTTTATTTCAACCCTATGAAAAACATCCTTAATCGACAATTGTTGGGGGGGGGAATACTCCAAATGGATAGTGATTCTCTAGGAATTTGATTTGGAATTTGAGCGAGCCAAGTCAAAAAAAATATTTGGTTTTTTCTGAGTTGAAATGTGACCTTCCTTCCACTAAGATAGAAACTGTGGCAGAGGATTCCTTTCCTGATGAGTCTCTCTTTCTGATCAGTTCTAACGACATATGGTATGGAGACATTATCATTTATATCCAAACCCAAAATTTATGGCCCACTCTTTCTACTGTAGATCGTCATCATATTCGATATCAAGCCTGTCAATACATCATGCTTGGTGATACCCTTTACCATCGTTGTATTGAGTCCATATTTCGACAATGTCTAACCTATGATGAAGCTAAGAAAGATTTAAATGATTGTCATTATGGATCATGTGGCGGTCATATGTCAGGTTATTCCACTACCCAAAAGATCTTACAAGATGGTTACTTATGGCCTTCATTGTTTAAGGATTGAATAATTGTCGTTCATAAATGTCATGTTTGTCAAACGTATAATAATAAGATCTGATCACATCCTTCTCCTCTTTACCCTCTAGTTTCCATTGTTCCATTAGCTAAGTGGGGCATTGACTTCATTACATGTAACCCTCACTCGGTCGGGGGGCATGGATACATTATCGTAGCCATGGATTATTTCACGAAATGGGTAGAGGTGATGCCTACATTTGATAATACTAGGAAAACTACATTGTTGTTCATATTCAATCATATCGTTACTAGATTTGGTGTCCCTCAAGCCATCATCACTGACCATGGTAGTCATTTTCACAATTTCATGATGTCTGAACTTACCAAGAAGTTGGGTCTTTGACATGAAAACTCAACACCTTATTGTCCATAGGCCAATGGCTAGGTTGAAATAATCAACAAAGTTCTCACTACTATGCTTCAACGGATGGTAGGAATTCATTAGTCAAGCTAGCACATGATGCTCTTCACGACATTATGGACCTATCGAACATCTGTTAAATCTGCCACAGGATTCACACCTTTCCAGTTAGTATGTGGTATCAAAGCTATTATGTCGATTGAATGTGAAATCCCATATTTACAACTAGTTGTTGAACTTGTCCCTAACACCTCAATTGAAGAGGAACGTCTCTTGTATTTGATGCAATTAGACGAGACTCACAGTGTTGTTGTCTTAGTCATTGAAACTCAGAAGAAACATGTCAAATCGCAATACAACAAGCATATCAAACCACATGTTTTTTATGAGGGTGATTTAGTTATCCTTTACAAACATGATCGTGACTTATTAGGGGCCTGTAAATTTGAGCCCATGTGGCATGGCCCTTACATCGTTAAATGAGTGTTGGAGAAAGGGGTTTATGAGATGGTAGATTATGATGGAATTCCTTTGAGTGAACCCCAAAATGGGGTTTACTTGAAGAAGTACTATTCTTAAACTATTTTTATATGAGTGCTTTGTATTTTTAGTGTATCATACACTAGTGCAATTTTTTCATTTTTTGTTCCACCTTTCAGCTACTTACTTTGCATTGTGCTTGGTTTCTAGATGTCAATGTCTTCGCTACCCTATATCAAATTTTTTGATGGTGCTAGTTGTAGTACTCAAATCCTAGCGTCTGTTGTATGGGAAATATATGCATCTATCGATGAGTTGATCAGTCTACACAGTGTTTTCCTTGGTCGTGTAACTAATAATATTGCATAATACAATGCATTTATCGAGTTATTAACTGATGCCATTTCATTTTTCATCTGTCATATTGTTGTACGACTTGATTCATAGTTAGTAGTGCTACAATTGAGTAATGTTTATTCCATCGAAGTCCTACATTGTTACGAGTATACTTAAGAATTCGCCTCTTGGAAATACATTTTGATTATATTGAGTATCAACATATTCCTAGATGTCTAAACACATTAACAAATGCATTGGCTATTTATGTTTTAGGTAGACATTTGCACCATTTATAAATCCAAACACACAATTCAAAAGACAAGTAAGATGGTAGAAACTTTATATTAATACGTCAAAAGTTACAAAAAGTGTTTTTCCTCGGACCAAAATGTAAAAATAGTGAATCTTATGGATTCATATACATAAGCATCAAGTATGTTTCTGATTGTAAAAAATGACTTCCCATGCCACTCTACGGAGAAGTCGACCAATAGATGTTGATATGCCAACTATATGGCATTGGTAGCACTAATGTAGTTCATCCACTATGATATGAGGGATGTTCATGGTTAATCCCTCTAGGTTATATTTGATCTCCTCAATATCTTCAACAACCACTCATTAACCCACTACAGGGCCTATCTATCCTTGTATCTAAATAGGAGATGATCATGCAGGACAACAATGTGCCACATATACATTGTTGAGAGCACTTGATTAGTCTTGGATAATTGACAAAAACAAAATTATGATTAAAATACCAAAAACAACATATAATGAAAAAATTCTTCTTACATATGTCTCCCCACTGAGATCCCTCAGGAAGAGCCAAGTCAGGGTCCCCACGGAAGTCGGTCATGTCATAATCATATTCCTCCACCATAATTAGTTGATCTCTCAACCACTAGAAGAAATATTCATCATATTTGACGGTTGGCACACCACCATGACGAGCCATAAAATCTACCCATATTTTCATCTGAGGATATTGAGGAGTCGATATTCCCCACTCCACCTATAGGCATAAGATGGGTACCCTCTCTAGGAAGAAGGATACTAAAATGTATCCATAGCCAAATTGTTTCACCTGACTGTTCTGACACTTTGTCAGTTTTTTCTTCATGTTCTTCAAGACACCCTCACACCAATTGAAGACCCGAGGCTCCATACACTCTATATCATACTGAAAGTATATTTGTAAATCCATGTGGGGAGTCGCACTCCTTTCCATCTAGGTGATAGTATAGAGGATAGTTCTCAATGGTAAATCTCAAACATCCCTAATGGAAACCTTTCCACTATGCTTTTCTATACCTGGCATGCAGTGATGTGCAATGTAATAGTTCATGGGTTCTCCTCCACCCCTGATTCCCAAGATTGATACCCGAGTGCCTTGGCGAGACAACATCATTAGAAAGTAAATGTAATGTATATCCAAGGTAAGTGTATTGTTATAACCCTAAATTGCACCACACATGCTTACCTGGCATCAGGCCAACTCATATCCCTTCTTTGCCAAAAAACTACTGAACAACTCTTCTAAAAACTCCATTTTTTAAAAAGTACACGCTAGCTGGCCCACTACAGCCCACGTGTAAACGCTAGCAGGCCCACTACAACCCGCATTTGCCTTTAGAATCACAAAAAATGGAAAGTTGTCGACGGGACAAAAAGCTATGGGTCAGTTAACTAAAACTCCCGACCATGCATGGCCGAGAGTTCATCCAAAACCCTAGCTCCTTCTAGCCTATAAAAGAAGGTGTAGGGGTACTATTTGGAAGAGGAAAAAGATAGCAAAGAAACTTTGCCCAATTCTCGAATCCGTTTTTCCCAACCCTTTAGCCTTTCCTCAAGCTTAAGGAGAATTCAAGAAAATAAGTTGGAGGACAAAGAAGAGGAGGAGACCAGGATCAGGATCGAGGAACGGTGGCTAATCTCTATCACTATTGTAAGTTGATTCATCTTGAGATTAATAAAAGAATACCTTTCCCGTCCCAATGCATGACTTTTATATGTTTTATTCGATTTATGCTTAATCTCTAACCATCTAGTAGAAGAATAGCATGCATGCGTAGTGTTTTGTCTTGATTGCAGGATTGTCTTTGGAAGGAGCAGCGCAAGCAAGCGGACAAAGCACAATGGAGGATCTACATCAAACGTCGATAAAAAAGGCTAGTAGGTCTTTTCCATGCTTGTGTGTGAAAAAGGGGTTTGAGTGTTGGGGTGATAGGTGAAAAGTGATTTCTTTAGGGTCATGATCTGCATGCAAGTTTATCCCTAGCTTGTTAGTCCGTAGGGTATTATTTCCCAACAACATGTATGCACACCCACGTGAAAGGATTGTTCATTGACATCCCACATTTGGACTAGGTACTCCAATAGCCTAAGTTGGGCTCTCATGCCATGAACCTTGAAATATTTGAGTAAACCACACTGTCGGAGTGCCATGAAAGTTCCCAGGTCATTCCCGAAAAAGTAGTCTTCTTCCTCGTGCTCATGTTCCCTCCACTCAAGCATATTGACTGAGGAAAACCTTCCAAACAACATCAAAGGATGATTAGATTCATCAAAAAACAAAACTTGGAAGTTTTCCTAACTCATTTTCATTTTTCAAATATTGAGTTGCGGTCATCGCAGGGGATTTCTTTTACACAGAGTGATGTCATCGCACCCTGGTAATGTATCCCCTGTGAGAATTTGGGATCATCGCAGTTCATGATAGCGTGAGCCTGTGACGATATCAAAGTGAAATGATTCCCAAAAAATCGACCTTAACTAAAAAATAAACCATTAAAAATGAAAATTTAAACCATGAAAAGAGAAAGGGGCAATAGATTACCTTTTTGAGGGAAGTGGTTTCATAAATGGTTCACCAGGCACTCTAGAATCGTCACTTGAAATTCGGAAGAAAATGAGGGTTCTGGGCACTATTTGGGTGAAATTGAAAAATGAAATGGTAAATGGGCTATTTTGACCTATTTTATTCACTTTTTACCATTTTTATTGCAAATAAATTATTTTTTGAATATTTTACCTATGCCCTAAGTCTAATGAAATTTGCAAAGTATCTCTATTATAGATTGAAATATATAAGGATGGGACGTTTGACATGGATACTCCATTTTTTATCTTTTTTTTGTGTTTTTCTTATGTACATATACTTTTAGGGTTTTTTAGGAAAAACTTCGAGTACAATCTTAATTCTTTCTGATGCTCGTGAAACCATGAGAATGAAACCGAGTAACCTTTTATCGTTTTTTTGAACTCACATTGGTAATACAAAAAACAAACCTTACGGAGTATCCTTTAAGTTCTTTTCACGATCCCTAAACACGAAAAGATAGCTGAGAAACCTTGTTCTTTTCACTCTCATAAAACTATTTGAAGAAAAAGTCTAATGAGTGGTAGATTATCTCTTTTTTGGTCCCGTCAGACTAACTTAGGAAAAAAGACATTTTGGATTTTTCTTTAAGTGTTTTTTAGACTCTCTAAACATGAAAAACCCTTGAGTTTTATTTCTTTGGACTCGTAAAACAAGCATCGAAAGGCCCATATGGGACCGAACCACTCCTTCCTAGGGTTCATTAAAAATACTCTGAGGGACTCATCCAAAGGATGAGCTTACATTACAAGCATATCTTATACTCCTCAATCTTGTGTAAAAATAAAGAGGTACTAGCCAAAAATGGTGGGGGGGAATTGGGAAAGAAATATGTATCTGTATTTGTGTTAGTGGCAGTAAAGTCGCTCTTGAACATGACACCCCCCTTCATTATTATATCCAGGTTAAGAAATCCATTTCTCTCTCTTGAACATGACACCCCCCTTCATCATTATATCCAGGTTAAGAAATCCATTTCTCTCTCGTTTGACCATCCACAAGTCCATATGTTGGGTACTCCTTGATTCAATGCTGCCGATACAATTGTCGTGTCGTTCATATGTTCAAGAGAATTCCAACCTAAACAAGCCTTCTATCGAGTTGGCCATTTGCAGTTCTAAATTTTCTACCATGTCGGCCTTCCCCGATTCAATTCTGAATCACTTCATACTCTAATATGATTCAAATATGTTACATATTTCATGTCATTTATGGGGGATACATTAAGTCCCTCCTATAAATATTATTTTCCTATCGACTTCAAATCATTATTTGAGAACAAGACTAGAAATCATTTAGTACCTTGGAGCCTGCATGCCTCAATGGTTGGTTTCCTTGCTTTCAACAGTGGGTTCACATCATTGACCCCTGATTGGAATATTCCATCGAGTGTTCGACTTCAACTCATGCATTCACATTCGTTGGATTTTACTAGAGTACGTTGGGATTTATTCACATCAATGGTGGTTTCCCTCACACTTGTTAATGATTTTCATTAATGACTGGTAATCAAGTGGTTTCTACCATGTTCGACTTCGACACCTGTAATCACATGGCTAGATTCATATTTTGGGACGATGGAAATGAAGACCTTGGATATCACCATATCAGTCTAGGTTGAGATGGAGTATTCATGAGTTTGTACTGACACATAGATCTACTATGTATGTCTCGTGGATATGTCCAAATTTGAATTCTTTAAGAACATAGATCCACAGTGTATTTCTTGTGGCTACACTGAATCATGATAACATGGATCCACAGTGTATGTTTAGTGGCCATGAATCACTTAAAACTTATTATTAGAGTCACTTGTAGTCTGAGTATGGGAATGCCTACCTCAGAATATGGTATATTATTACGCATGTGCTTGATTGTTTGCAGGTTCTTGACCGATGCACTCCTTGTTTTCGACACACACATTCTACAAAGTATTTCAGCTGTCACAGGTTCCAAATTCATACTTTGAGGGGAATTCTATTCCACATTATTTTTGTCACCATAGTGATCAACTGACGATATGTGCATGACTCACTTCCATGTTCCCTGAAAACACTAAAAGAGACTTTCTCCATGAGAGAAGTGGATTATTTTTTCTTCCTTAAAAACTATGTCAAAGGATATCGTCGCACCCTACTCTATGCTTGGGGTGAGATGATGCTTGATAGTTGCATGCTGCACTAAATTGGATGGTGGCATCATCGCAGGTTTCTTGTGCATAGGGTGCGACGATGATTAAACAAGAGGAAAATTGGAATTCACGAAGGTTCTAGAAGGGAATCTTCTAGAACATGAGGTGGCCTCTGATCAATTTGGATATTACTCGCTTCTCTGATTTAGTGGGATAATCCATCCCTCTTTAACCCTATATAAAGAGGGATCTCTGATGGAAAAGGCTAAGGCTTGCTTATGCATGAAGAATTTTTCTATAGATTATACTTGAGATAGCTTTTCTTTAGCTCTATAAGTCAGATTGTGGATCTTTTTCATCAAAGGAATTGGAGCAAAGGTGTGTGTGTTGAAGCAAAGAACCATTGGAAGGGACCTTGCAACATCAAGGAAAGGCTTGTATTCTCCACTTTCATTTAATATAATGCAACAATACATTTCTTCCCTATAAAGGTGTCTTTACTTTTATTGTATAACTCCTTGATCTTATACATAGAATTCATTAGAATATATAAATCAGTGTTCTCTCTATTTGTTGGTTTGTGCTTCTTAAATAGGTTCACCATCCTACAAATCCAAAGATGGAGAAACATGGACAACACTAGAGAGGATCAAATGTCATTTAAAAGGTATGCCATTTGTCCCTCTCTGAAGTAGTTTATATGATAATGAAGTGTAAGATGAAGTTTGTATTCTGCCTTTTTTTGTTCTAGCTTCCTATTGAATTTAGGGATATTAGTTTGTGTCTGTACTTACCGATTTTTCTGATAATAGCAGCAATAGTGCATGCCTTGAATAAGTGGAGACACTACCTCATGGGAAAAATATTTTAGTTGAGGACAAACTATAATGGTCTGAAATACTTGTTTGATCAGCCAACTTTAAATGCTAGGCAGAGTAGTTGGTTGGAATTCCTCTTGGGTATCACTTTGATATTAAGCACATCAAAGGAAAAGAGAACAAAGTGGTTGATGCACTCAATAGGAGAGTGCATGAACTACATGCTACAACCATTAGAATGTATCAAACTAATCTTAAAGGCATAATTTCTGAGGCTGAAAAAGTAGATTTGCAGTACATAGTGTTGGTAACAAAATTATAGCAAGGTAAAATGCAGCAGAAAGTTGAAGATTATGAATTGGGAAATGATGGAATTGTCTTGTACAGAAACATAATTTATGTACCCAATTCTCATGAATTGAGGAGTATGATTTTGAAAGAGATGCCCATGTACCTTATGTTCGACACACAGGATATCATAAAATAGTTGCAACAGTCAAGAGACAATATTATTGGCCAAGAATGAAGAAGGAGATTCATTAGTACATTGCTAAATGATTGTAGTGTCAAAAGGTCAAGGTTGAGCATAGACACCCAGTTGGGTTTTTGCAGCCATTTCCCATTCTTGTGTGGAAGTGGGAAGTGGTGACAATGGATTTCATCACCAAATTTCCCAAGACAAGCAAGCAACATGATGTTATCATGGTGGTGGTGGACAAGCTTACTAAATCTGCCCATTTCATTCCTATGAAGGTTACTCACAAGGAAACCAATGTTGTTTATATTTATATTAGGGAAGTAGCATGCTTGCATGGCATACCCAAGACAATTGTTTCTGACAGAGACCCAAAGCTTACCTCAAGGTTCTGGAATGGATTATTCAAAGGGTTCAGAAAAAATATGAACTTCATCACAACTTATCATCCCGAGACTGATGGGAAAACAATAATAGTGAACCAAGTGATAGAGGATATGCTAAGGATGTATGTGATGGACAAACCATCTAAATGGGAATATTATCTACACTTGTTAGAATCTTCCTACAACAATGGGTTACAAGCATCACTAAAGATGAGCCCATTTGAGGCACTTTATTGTAGAAAGTGCAACACACCAATAAGTTGGGACAACCTAGCTGATACAACAGTGATTGGGAAAGAGTTTCTCATGGAAATGGAAGAGAAAATGTTGAAGATAAAAAAAAATTTAAAGGCTTCCCAAGACAGGCAAAAAAGCTATGCTGACAAGGAGAGAACTCATAGGGAATTTAGAGTGGGTGATCATGTTTTCTTGAGGTTGAAGGCCAACATAAGTTCCTCGAAGTTGGGAAGGTGTTCCAAGTTGGCAGTCAGATATTGTGTGTCGTTTGAAATCTTAGAGAGAATTGTACCAGTAGCTTACATGCTTGCATTAACTGCATCTATGATTATTCATAATGTATTCCATGTATCATTTCTCAAGAAATATATACCTGATGATAATCATTTTATTGATTGGACTGTGATTCAGGTGGAGCAAGGAAGCACTTTCAAGTGCATCCGATAAGCATTATGGACCAGAAAATCAAAAATATTTGGAATCAAGCCATAGGGATTGTAAAGGTCTAATGGATTTGGTACGGTCCCAAGGAAGCAAATTGGGAGAATGAATATGATATGCAGGTAGAATACCCGCATCTTTTTGAAGATTTTGGAAATCTTTTTGATATTATGTAAGTAAGATGCACTAAGGAAAATGCATAAATAAGGGGAGGGGATTGCAATACCCCAAGTCCAAGCCCTTGTTGAATTGAAATGATGTTTAATAATGTTTATATGATGACGATCCAAGTGTTTATAAGCTAGTAGTCTTATGTGTTTATTAGGCCGAAGAGCCTAGATGTTGAAGGCCAAGGACCCTGATTTTGTATATGTAAATAATCACATCGTTAATATAATTACATCATTGTGTGTAGAACAACCATGAAGAAAGCGTTATGGGGGACTAAGCTCCATTGGGTAGGGAAAGGGATGGGGTTGAGAGGCTGGGAAAAAGGGCTAAGCTAGAGGGATTATTGCCAAGGGAATATTATAATATATTTTCCTAAAAGACTAAGGTTTGGGTAAATAACCCCTTGTTATCCTAAGTTCCTTTGGGGAGAGGAATGAACTCCAAGTGGAGAGGAACGATATCCCAAGAGATCCATGTGTCAACTTGGGTGCATGCAATTTTATGGGGGGAAATCCATCATTGTGTGGGTTCGCTAGACATTCCTTCCATGCTCCCCACTCACGCACACACTCAGACTGAGCATTCACACAGCCAGACATTTCCTCCTATTGGGTATGTGTTATATTCTTTGCATGTGTGTGTGTGGGCGCATCAGGTTCGACAACTGCATCTGTGGTTTTTTCTATTTTTAGAAGTTTACTAAATTAATCCTGGATTAAGGGATTAGGGTTTTGGTATCTACGAAATACCTAAAATCATTGTATATATTGTATGGTGAATGGTGAAATTCAATAATAAATATAAGAAAGGTTTCCCAGTTGAGGGTTTTCAGCATAAAATCTCTATGTAATCTATGTATGATACATTGATTAAATTATGTTTTGCTTAAGAATCTATATGCATTTCTTTACTTCACAGGTTTAAAACTTACATGTGGTATCAGAGCTCATTTTTGGCTTTAGAGGGACACCTTTGTTGTTGAGGGTTTGGTTCGGTCTTGATAGATCAAGTTTATCTTGGGTCTGTGATAAACCTGGGTTTAGTGGGAGATTTTGTAGTGGTGATTTGAGTGCAGAAAGAGGAATGGCAAGCTCGTCTAGAATCAAGATAGAGAAGTTCAACGGTAAAAAATTTGAGCTATGGAAGCTGAAGATGGAGGACCTTCTTTTAGACAAAGAACAATGGATCGGTGTGGATCCTGGTACAAAACCTACTAGTACACCGTCTACTAGAACATAGGCTATTGGTACACAACCTACCAGTACACAAACTACCAGTACACCACCTAATGGTATGTCGAAGGAAGAATGGGAGAAGTTGGACAGAAGAGCAAGGAGTACTATTTGACTCTGCCTAGAAGATTCGATATTGTTGAATGTCTCAGGAGAGTCTATAGCCAAGGAACTATGGGATAAGTTGGGGAATTTGTATCAATCAAAGTCCCTGGTTAAAAAGTTGTTTCTTCGAAAGAAGTTGTGTCATCTTAGGATGGAAGATGGAGATTCTGTGACAGAACATCTAAACTCCTTTAATACTCTGGTAACTCAACTTGTCTCTGTTAATATTACAATTGCAGAAGAAGATAAGTGTATTAATTTGTTACGTTCTTTTCCAGACTCTTGGGATAATCTGGTTGTAGAAATTGGTACTACCACTCAATCTACATTGAAGTATGAGGATGTAGTTTCATCCTTGTTATCTGAAGAGATGAGGCAGAAAAGCATGGATGGTCATAGCACATATGCTTTATTTGTAAGAGTTCGTACCCAAGACAGGAATCCTGGTAAGCCTTCAGGGGGGAGATATAAATATATAGGTAGATCTAAGTCTCCAGGAAAATATTTGAGGAAATGTTGGAAGTGTGGTAAAACAAGGCATTATAAGAAATATTTCAAGTCTAAGAAGGTTGAAAAACCAAATGGATTTGATAGTACCTCTTCCACAGAGGCAAAACCTCCACTGAAGAAGGAGGTGATGTTTACCCAGCATATACAAGTGCACATGCAGACCGCGATATATGGTTGATCAACTCAGGTGCATCATACCATATGACTCCTCACACAGAGTGGTTCTCTGAATATGAAAAATATGATGGTGGTGATGTATTCCTAGGAGATGACTTGACAACAAAAATCTTGGGACGTGGAAGGGTTAAGTTGCTTCTAAAATATGGAAGGATTAGAACACTCCCTGGGGTTCTGCACATTCCAAAACTTGCCAGGAGCCTAATATTTGTAAGCAAGTTGGATGATACAGGAGTGGATACTATATTTGGAAAGAACAATCGCAAGATGGTACGAGGAGAAATGGTGTTGATGAGGGAAGTTTGATGTGGAAATCTGTACAATTTTTTGGGAAGCACTTATACTAATGGGTGTAACAGTTTTGTTGTCCTTGAAAAGACAAATAGATAATACAATACCAATATCATCCCTGAAAAGAAGACCATGATGTGGCATCAAAGACTGGGGAATATTGGAGAAAAGGGCCTTTGAACACTACACGGTAAAGGCATGGTTGAAGGTATGTCTAATTGCACTCTGGATTTTGATTTCTGTGAACATTTCATATATGGTAAACAAAATCGAGTAAGATTCCCACCTGGTGCTACAAGAGAAAAGGGGATCTTAGAGTTGATACACAATGATGTGTTTGGACCTGTTCTTGTTCCATCCCTAGGTAAATATGTGTATTATTTTTCATTCATAGATGATTTTTCAAGGAACACATGGATTTATTTTCTTAGAAATAAATCTGAGGTATTTGATAAATTTAAAGAGTTTAAGGCTCTAGTATAAAATCATAAAGAGAAGAAAATAAAGGTATTGAGAACAGATAATGGTGGAGAATTCTACGGAAATGAATTCGAAGGATTATGTAAGAAGTGTGGTATAGCAAGGTAGAAGACTACTCCATACATTCCTCAGAAGAATGGAGTTGGAGAAAGTATGAATAGGACACTGATGGAAAAATCAAGTAGCATGCTCAGCGGTGCCGGGTTAGGACAAGAATTCTGGGTAGAGACAATGGGTACAACATGTTACATGTTCAATCAATCACCTTCATCAGCGTTGGATGATAAAACTCCACACGAGGTATGGTCTGCAAATAAACCCTCTTTTCAACATCTTAGAGTGTTTGGTTGTGATTCTTATGTACACATTCCAAAGGAAAATAGGAGTAAGCTCGATAAAAAGGTTGAAAAGTGTATCTTTATTGGTTATAAATATGGTGTGAAAGGTTATAAGATTTGGAACCCATAAACCAAGAAGATTGTTTACAATCAAGATGTTATTTTCAAAGAGGTAAAAGATGTGTCCAAACAGGAATTCCTACCAACGCAAGATGAACCTGAGAAAATAGATCTTGAGTTGGATGATGCAAAATTTGAATCATCTAAAGAAGAAGAAGCAGAACAAGAAGGACAAGAAGAAACTCATACCCTAGTATTGAGGAGATCAATGAGAGATAAAAGGAAACCAAAAAGGTATAGTCCACCTGATTTTCATTCCCATTTTTCTTTATCTATTACTGATGATGATCCCAGAACTGTCAGGGAAGCAGTGAATTCTGAGGATAGTAAACTCTGGAAGAAGGCCATGGTTGAAGAAATGGATGCCTTGGATAAGAATGAGCCATGGGATATAGTTGAGTTGCTAGCTGGAAAAAAATATGTTGGTAGAAAATGGTTGTTTAAGAAGAAGTTTATTGCATAAGGTAAAGTGGAGAAATACAATGCTCAGTTAGTAGCAAAAGGTTATTCCTAGGTAGAGGGAATTGACTTTGGTGAGATTTTTTCTCCTGTTGCTAAGTTAACTTCTATTAGATTTATTTTATATATTGTTGTTTCTTTTGATCTTGAAGTGGAACAGATGGATGTGAAGATAGTATTCCTACAGGGGGATCTGGAAGAAGAAATCTACATGAAGCAGCTAGAAGGCTTTGTAGTGAAGGGAAAGAAAGAGTTGGTCTGTAAGCTAAAGAAGTCACTATATGGTATGAAGCAATCACCTAGGATGTGGTACAAAAATTTTGACACATACATCCTTGGATTGGGATTTGTAAGAAGTCGGGTTGATCACTGTGTATATTCCAAGCAAGTTGGTAATCACTTCATTTATGTAGTGTTGTATGCTGATGACATGTTGTTGTTAGGAAATAACATGGATGTTATCAAGGAGGTGAAATCACAACTATCCTACAAATTTGACATGAAGGATATTCGTGCTTCTAACTTCATTCCAGGAATGGATATTAAAAGAGATCGTGCAAACAGGAAACTCTGGTTGAATGACATAAAATATGTTGAGACGATATTGCAGAGGTTTAATATGCATGGAAGTAAACCGTTCAAGGTTCCTATTCCTATAGGTGTAAATTTATCTGTAGATCAGTTTCCCAAGACACAGGAAGAAGAAGAGGACATGTCCCATGTTCTGTATGCCAATGCAGTTGGCAGTTTCATGTATGAAATGGTTTGTACTAGACCAAACATTTCACATGTAGTGGGAGTTTTGAGAAGGTATATTGTTATAACCCTAATTTGCACCAAACATGCTTACCTGACATCAAACCATATCATATTCCTTCTTTTCCAAGCCAGTACTGAACAACTCTTCTTAAAAACACCCTTTTTAAAGGCCCACGTGCCCTGCTCCAATACAACCTGTGTGTACCTACAAAAGCATGAAAAATGGAAAGTTGATAACGGAACACACAGTTTTGGGTAAGTTAACTAAACCTTTCGACGATGCATGTCTAGTCACTCGACTAAATACCTAGTTCCTTCTAGCCTATAAAAGAAGGGTTAGGGGTCCCATTTGAGAGGAGGAAAATCATAGTAAAGAAACTCTACCCGAATTAGCATTCCCCTTGCCCAAGATTTTGCAACCATTTTGTGATTTCAAAGAAGAAGAGAAGCAAGTGTGTTAGCAGTTGGTGCACAGTAAAAGAGGATCCCAGGACCAAATTCATGGAGCAGTGGCCGTCTTCTTCATTGTAAGTTTCTTTAGTGAAGTTAATAATAAAGAAGTACTTTTCCAATCCCACCATATGAGGTTTTCATTGTTTATTGTGTAAATGTTGATCAAATATCTAACCCATTAATCTGTAGATCAAATTCATGTGGAGTTCTTTGTTAGTCTTTTGTGAATTTAGGCCATCCTTGGGAGGAGAGTTGCATTCAAAGAGTGACCAAGCATGAAAAGGGATCGATACCAAACACCAGAAATAAGGTATGTTCACTTGATCTTCTTAACTGTGTATTTTCTTAGGAATAATGGGGATTAGGTCTAGGATGATGGTAAAAAGTAGGAATCTTTAGGTCTTTTCTACATGCATGATAAAACCCTAAGTGCTACTTCGTAGGGGGATTTCCCAATCACAACAGAATTGGCGACCATACTGGGGATCTCTCAGGTTTTCTGGGGATACTTTTTGGTAGTTTTAAATTGGTTTCATCACCTTTTTTCTGAGTTTCAGCAACAGTCTGAGCTAGTAGGGATTCTGGTCTTCCATACCAGTATTCCCTGCTTTCTTTGCTTGGCTGCATTTTCTTTATGGGAAGTCACATAGGTACACGTGGCATGTATAAGACCTTCATGCATGTACATGCACCCAACCTTCTCACAGCCTACGTGGACACGCTAGTTGATGAAGTGACAGTAGCGTGGAAAAGTTTAGAAGAGTTTTATTAAAGAGGCAGTCATCCTCTTCCCTGTCAGAAGTGATCCTTCGCAGGGGTTTTCTAAAACTCATTCTAGTCTCCTTTTCTTGTCAAGAGTTATACCTCTCAGGGTTCTTGGTCTCTGTCATAGCAGTCGACAACTTAGGTCTAATCACAGTAATAGCTTTCTTTTTCATTAAAAAACTTTCCTCAATTTTTTTTCTTTCATAGGGTTTTTAGACAAGTGTGAGAGTCTTCTTTCATTCGCTTGTGTGTTATTGTTAGTAACTCTTTGCGATCTACGCTTAGGCCAAAAGTTTTCTTCGTCTTTACTTGTCATCATTTTTCCTTTTTTCTTTGCAAGCATTAAATAAAAAAAAAAAATTATTTCTTGGATTGGTTAAGTAGTTGTTGGTTTGCATTAATAACCAAGAAAATTTTCCTTTCATAAGTTCTTGGTTGTTTACTTAAGACAATAAGTAGCTCGTAGTCAAGTGAAATCCTATTTTGGGGTGTTGTTCAAAGATATTAGAGAGAAAAAAAAATAGTTTGAAAAGTTGATTAAGAATTGTGTCAAGAAGAAGTTATTTTGTTTCCATCTTTCTGTTTATCTTTTCTTTCATCTTTAAAAACATCACTAGTTTCACTTTCATAACCTTTGACTTAAGACAAGCCATAAAAATTAATGATTAATTAAAATCAACTAGACTTTATGTTTGTAGGGTCCATCAACTAGTCTAGGCTAGAGCCTTGATTTAGGTTGGAGAGGAAACTCTTCAAGGTTGCAAAACATACATAAGAGTCTGTGCTAAAGAGTGTTAAAAGTCCAGTATCATGAAATTTATCTAGGACACCCCTCTAACATAGGGGCTAAACATGAGGTCACGTGCGGAAAGGTAGTGGAGATAATCCCTCCAAAGCCAGACCAAGCATAGTGGGGAACACATATAGAGGGCTTGTTTTGGGATTCCGTCGATTACATTTGCCACGAAAATTCATGGGTCTTGAATCCATTCGAAGTCCTTAGTTGTCTTCCAGACCACTTGTTTTTGATACCCTTGACAGGTTTCAGGATTGATACCCTACTCATTACGGTCCACCCGATTGTCGACTGTACCCGCCTCGCGAATGTTCACGCATTGGCAACCTAGTTTCCATTATTTTAGGGACTTACACAGGTGACTGTGGGGGTAGACCGCGGTACCTAGGACAAACATCGGGCCACACTTTGCAGAGTAGAGGGTGCTTCCGTGTTCGAGTTACACTTGCACCGGTAAGTTTGTCTAGTGTTGGTTGTTGTAACTATTCTTCCAAATAGTTTAGTCATTGCTTGTTTTATCTCGTAGGGACTTTTTCTAGTGTGTGTTGATTTCGAACAAATAGAAATGCCTAGTGTGTCTTAGATATTCTCACACAGTGGAGGATCACAAACTCCGTTGGTCATGAAGGATTCTTGGCCTACCATCGGTTACACTGGATCCATTCCCACCACCGCTAAGGCGAAAGCTAGACCAACAAGGGTCTTTTGAAGCGATCGGGTTACAGGAAACTGTGCCTGACCAACATCTATAGGAACCAACCATTTCATACCTTGGAGTGGAATCTCTTGGTCCATCCGAAACTCCAACCACTGATATTTTGACGCCCAGCATCATACAGATTTATCCTTACGAGTGTTAGACAGTGTAACACGCAGCAATGGAAACAAATGCTACCACTTCTTTTGGGGATTCTTCTATTCCCACTACAGTTGTCACCACAGGGGGTGTTCCACCTCCTAACCCACCATCGTTGGTCCGAGCCACCATGGTATCAACTGTCTCTACCTAGAGCAGTGGTCCAATCCCATCTTTGGCGGCGACCACTGCACCTTCCACACAGAGTGCGGAAGGCCCTCCGTTCTCATACAATATGCCTAGGTCTGGGGGTAGGGAGCTTTAACACTCCTCTGCAAGGACCCATGGGGGGAACTTATTCTCCCTTTAACACTTTCCCTTATGGAGGATTTCATATACCTCCTTCGCCCCCTTCACTTGGCGGTGTCGAATGCACACCATAGCTCATTTGGAGCAGGGAGTCAAGGACCACCTTCTCATAATATGTCGGTAGGTTCGACACTGTTTTCTTTGTTCGGTGCATTTGGTAACACCTCTTTCTCCGAAGATGCTTTCCCAACTGGGGGCAACCCTAGTTACAGACAACCTAATCCTATGTAGGGTACTATTGTTGCACAGGGGGAAAACCCAGGAATGTTTTATGCATCAAGACCTTGGAATTCTTGGCAGGGATCAGTTCCCTCATCAAGAATGTCGATCGGGGGAAATTCTTTTCACAACAAATGGAACCTCGGGCAAGGTGCAGTACCTATGCCCATGGGATCGGCATGGGGAAACCCTTCCCAAATTCCTCCGAATGTAATGCATGCCCAACCATCTATGTCCTATTTCAGGAATCATTCGATGATGTCTTCTCAAATGCAAAATCCATACGTTGGTCATGGCCATGGTTTTTACCAAAACCCAGGCCAACAACCCAACTTTTCCTGGAAACCTGGTGCCATTCAAACTTAGAGGAATTCACTATGACTGGAAAAATGTCTTGGCCTATCAATCCTTTGCCTACACATGTTGTTTATGCCAAGGGTAATATGGCAACCATTGCCGAAACTATACCTATAAACATCTCTAGAACCCCTGGCGTCGTGGAGAATGTTTTTGTCAGAGCTGACTAGTCCCCCGAAGAGATTCAAATCTACATGGATTTATTTAAGGAATTTCGTGACATTTTTGCTTGGTCTTACGAGGAAATTCCAGGCATTGATCCAAAAATTGTTGAACACGGAATCACGACTTATCTTGACTCTAAACCGGTTCAGCGGAAGCCTCATCCGGTTAATCCTAAGAAAGCGACAACGATTAAGGTTGAATTAGAGAAATTCTCAAGGCAGGTTTTATCTACCCTTTCCATTTGACCCAATGGGTGTCAAACCCCATGTCAGTTAACAAAAAATAGGGTACGATTTGTGTATGCACAGACTTCCATGATTTGAACAAAGCCTATCCAAAAGATAATTTCCCCACACCATTTATTGACCAGATAGTCGATGAATGCGCAGGTTACAAGGCCTTTTATTTCATGGATGGTTTTTCAAGATATAATTAGATACAAATCAAACCTGAAGACCAACAAAAAACAACATTCATTTGTCCATGGGGTACATTCGCATATCGTAAGATGCCTTTTTCTCTGAAAAACGTTGGAGCTACCTTTCAGTGGGCCGTGTCTTTTTCTTTCCATGATCTCAAACATATCATTGAGACCTACTTAGATGATTTAGCATCACGATCTTGTAAGAGAACTGATCATCCCATGCACCTCTGACTTATCTTTGATCGATGTTGCTACTTCCGGATTTTCTTGAATCCCAACAAATGCAGTTTTTGCGTGATGTTGGGTCGTCTTCTAGGTTTCATAGTTTCAACAAAAGGGATCATGGTCAATCCTCTCAAGGTTGAGGCAATAGTTCAGTTTCCTCCCCCACGTACAATACTTCAACTTCAGAGTCTACAGGGAAAAGTGAACTTTTTGCAACGTTTCATTGCAAACTATGTTGAGATCACAAAGGGCTTTATGCGCTTACTAAAGAAAGATGTTCCTTTTCATTGGGGCGATGTCGCTCAATGCTCCTTCGAAGCATTGAAAATTTCCCTCACAACTGCCCCTCTGCTTCGGCCACCCAATTATAACAAATATTTCTTATTATACTTGGCTGCAGTAGAGTCAACCATCGGCATAGTCTTAGTTCAGGAGGATGATTTTCTCTCAGAATATGTGATTTATTACCTGCGTTGAGGCCTAGTTGGACTGGAACTCAATTATTCTCATATTGAAAAACTTGCATTGGCAGCAATCCATGCTTTCCAACGGTTCTGTCATTATGATTTGTTTCGCAAGACCATCGTCATTTCCGTTGTGAATCTGTTTCAATACGTGTTAACACAATGGGTAATCGGCGGAAAGATCAGTAAATGGATAGTTGTCCTCCGGGAATTTGACATAGATTTCATTTCGGCGAAATCCAAAAATTCACTGGTCTTTGCGGAACTCATCTCGGAACTTCCGGTCAAGTCAGGTGATGTTATGCCCGAAAAATCACCTATTCAAGGAGACATGTTTTTGATAGCATCTTCAGACCCCTGGTATGGAGATATACTTGTCTGTCTCCAGAATTTGAAGTGCCCTGCCTCTACTTCTCGTGATGAGCATATACATATATTCCATTAGGCCAAGAACTACCTCATACTCTAAGATACTCTGTATCGTCGCGGTGTAGATTGCATCCTTTATCGGTGCCTCACTCATGAAAAAGAGGAAATTGTGCTTAACGATTGCCATACCAGAGCATGTGGTAGTCATTTGTCTGGGTTGGAAATAGCCCAAAGGATTTTATGAGCCAGTTACTTCTGGATGACACTAATCAAATATTGTATCACATCAGTCAAGAAGTGCCACCCATGTCAAATATTCTCACGGAAGATGAGGGCACATCCCACTCCCATGTTTCTTGTCATCACCGTTGGCCCCTTCACCAAGTGGGGGATTGATTACACTACCTGCAACCCTCCTTCAGCAAGGGGGCACCATTATATCATCGTAGCAGTAGACTACTTCACCAAGTGGGTCAAAGCTATGCCAAAATTCAAATATGACGGAGATATTGTCGCCCTCTTTTTTCTTAACCAGATTATAGCATGATTCGGTGTCCCGAGAGAGATTGTCACTGACCATGGCAGTCCACTTTTAGAACACAATGATGACTGAGTTAACATCAAATCTTGGGTTGAGGCAATAACATTCGTCACCCTATTACCCTCAAGCGAATGGTCAGGTGGAAGCTATCAATAAATCTCTTAAGACCATCCTACAGTGAACGATCAATTTGGCCAAGTCAAATTGGCATTTGAGGTTATAGTCGGCATTATGGGCCTACCAAACGTCTGTTAAGACTGCAACCAGTTTCTCACCTTTTCAACTCATTTACAGGTTGGAAGCAGTCTTTCCCATAGATTGCCAGATCCCATCTTTAAATTTGTCCGTACAGTTATTGCCAGATACTTCACCACTTGAAGAGTGTTTATTATATCTCAAGAAGCTCAATGAGAAGCGTCATGATGCGGCCTTAGCTAATGAAGCTCACAAATAAAAATTCAAGTGTCAGTATGATCGGTCCATTTGTCCTCGGATTTTCTTGGAGGGAAACCTTGTCCTAGTCTATGACCAAGATAAGGACCCCCTGGGGGCAGGCAAGTTCAAACCCATGTGGTTCGGATGTTTCATTGTAAAAGAGGTTATAAAAAAGGGCACTTATCATCTAGTATATTTTGAGGTAAATGCTTTGGCAGAGCCTAGAAATGGGCTCTACCTCAAGAAGTATTACTCATAGGTAGGTCACCTTGGGTAACTTTTTGCAAATATGTATAGTCTTTGTACTATTAATTTTTGGTTTATTTACATGTCATTTTTTTATGTTATCTCTTTTCACTGTGGTAGATGTCAAGTGAATCAGAGGTCTTCGTTGGATTCCTAGACAATGCTAGCTGGCACACTCAGAAGCTTGCCTCTATAGCTTGGGTAATTTTTACACCTCAGGGCCAGTTTCTATCTTCAGGAGGTATATGTTTAGGTAACACCACAAACAATGTCGTTGAATACAATGCAGTTATTGAGTTGCTTCGTGACACTTTGTCACTTGGTATCTCTCACCTCCGAGTCTATTTAAACACTCAGTTGGTTGTGTCTCAGTTAAATAGAGTTTATCGTGTTCATGATCCTACTTTACATCGACGGTTCCTTAGGGTACGTCTCTTAGAATGAATCTTTGATTATATTACATATTTCATGTTCCTATGAGATTAAATCTGTAACACACCCACTATCAATATTTTTAAAATTTTTGGGGTTAATCTCCCACAAATGGGAATTCTCCAGAAACCTGCATTAGCGAAGTGCCAATCCTGGGTTCAATATCGGGATTCGGGGTTTCTAGTGTCAAAACTTATTCACCCCTTGGTTGCCTCCTCCCCACTTGGCTAAGCCTTTGATTCACACGACTGGTTCCTGTATGACCATACGACAGCTTCTCGTTGGGGTTTCGGAGTTTGCGGTGCCGCGGTGCACACGTACTCGGAACTCCCGATCCTCCGATCCCCGATGTGCTCCTAGCGTATTGGCTTTCTGGGCTAAGTCCTCGTAAATACGACCACAAAGTTCGCAAGACCACAGTCTTAAGTTCTCGTCGGGGTTTGGCGCCTCTCAGTGTCAGGGCGCACGAGTCCCTGGACTCTCGACGCACCTTTACACTGGCTAGCCCCTCTGGTTATACCATGGTCCAAGTGACCACTTACCATGTGACTGTAGCCATATAACCTTCCATCGGGGTTTCAGCATTTGCGATGACACAAAACATATATACCTGGGTCTCGCGATATCCCGATTCCCGATATGCCGATGGGACCTACCACCGACGGTTCTGGATGGTTACCATCTGTCCCCCAGATGGACGGCCTTGATTATATCGGGAGATCGTGAATCGCGATTCCATTGTGTAAGATTTTCATGACTCTTGAAACTCCGATATGCCGAACTACAACTCTCTGGGATCTCTCACCACGCGTCCTCGCTGATGGACGGTGTTGATCCTGTCGGGAAATCGCGAATCGCGATTCCCACATACAAGAGGTTCCTGCCTCCGGGAACCCCGATTCTTCGAATTGCGACTTCCTCGGATCTTCCGACACGTGTCCATGCTAATGGACAGTTCTGATCTTATCGGGATTTTGGGACTTTCGAAGTCCTGTTCCCTTTTCTCTCAGGAACTCCGATTCTCGATTCTTGACTCTTCGAGATCCTCTGCCATGTGTCCTGTACAATGGATGGTCCATATCTTCTCGGGAAATCGCGTATCGCGATTTCGATATGCAACGGATCTATACTCCCCAAATCTTCGATGGTAAGAAAAATCCCGACGCCTCCCAAACACTAACACGTGTCCTGCCGAGATCAACGGCTTACAAAATTTCTACCCCATATCTGATGGCTTAGATCACTTCCTCGCACGCCTACCCCTGTGCTTAACCCCTGTGCAACTTCTCCAAATCCAACGGTTGACGGGTAATTTGGACCGAGATCTAACGGTCTAGATTCATCTCCTTTGAGTCTTGGGGTCTATGATCCCAGTTTTCTCGTTGCTCACGATGATATAAGACAAGGGGCAAAGTATGTAACGCTTGCATTACTTTCGTCCATATAATGGTCGTGACTGACTATGGTTCCTCCGACGGGATCTCATCTGTCGACTTGTCACTCCTCACAACACTACTACCTTGGAACCTTAATGGAATCGTTCCTCCTCGTGCAGGGTTAATAAGGCCTGTGCATTCGAGTCCTTACTCTGGGTTCTTAGTGAACCTTTCCAAAGAGGAAAAATCTGTGAAGAGATCCTTATCGGGGCATTTCCGGAAGCGGATAAAGGAAGACAACTTCCCGAGAATGGCTGGGCATGATTGGCTTCATTTTATCAACGTATGTCGTGCATGATATCCTTTGTGATAAGCATATATCAACTTATTCATATCAAACATGACGCGAACACTCTCATGTTGTAATCCTTTACAATTTCACAGTTCTATGGGCTAACATCTACTCCTTATCATCAATTAATACACAGACATTCCTACATAGGAAAACATGTACAATTCCACAAGTCTATGAACATATGTGACAACATATAAATTCCAGATGCAATATGAGCAAAACACTTATCAGAAGTAAGTTCAGCAATGGAAAACGACTGCTGAGAGGGGTGCTCGTTTCCACCCAACCGTAAGCGTAGCGACTCCTACTGGATTTACCACTAGCCACCCCCGAGCTGAGACCACGATGTCCTGAGACCTGCGTCTCTCTGTCTGCCAATTCCCATGAGCGAAGGTTGCAATCCTTCCTCCTGCGATCACTCACTCTGCGTAGAAAATTGCCAGAGTTCCCCTCGCATCTTCCCTTCCAATCGCTTCTGCCATACACCTTATCCTCTCACGAGGTTGCCTGTGGTGCGATTTCCCTCGCACTGATCAGGCCTGACGGCTCTACGGATGGGCGGTTTACCATCCCATCCCTCATCAAGCCATCTGCCTACCAGTCTGCGAGCCATTAATTTTCAGGGCCAGCGAGCCGCTTTTGGTTCTCCGGGCTAGTGG
>ML793594.1:11452-25379 GCA_009831015.1 Picea engelmannii
GCTTATAGTTTGTTATCTTTGTCTCCATCTTATTTTTCCTCCTACTTGAATAAATTACAATTTTTTGAGAATCAATAGCTCTGTCCATGTATTATAGATTCTTTATGCAGTGAGACTCATTGTATCTGTCTATTATTTATGATATTTTTTCAAATATTTTTATTAATTTTTAGAAAGAGTTTTTGTTAATTGAATATTCGATCTTATGGATTATACAAGTATGATATGATAGTGATGCCTATGTTTTCCATAGTTGTTTTCCTTATTCTGCAACCCATCCATGATATTATCAACCTCTTGTCTGATAACTAGTTTAATTTCCTTTGATCAATGAAATATGTCAAGAGACTCCATGCCCAATGATCTTAATTGTTGATCTTATATTTATTTCAATATTCTGCTTTGTATCTTTCTTCACCCTGTCCTTTCCATTCATGAAACTTAATCCAACCTATAAACCTACAAATATAAACCATTTCAATAACTGAGGTGCCCTAGCTCGACCTTGGTAGTCAAGGACAACTTTAGGGACTAACATGACCCATAATTGTTATTGGAAAAGTTCGAGAGAGGTAATGGATCAACCCAATACCACGATTTGATCTTGACCGTATGTCAAGTGTTGACCATCTGTTTGAGATCGATGGTTAGGAAGTATTTCTAAAGAAGTGAGCCCGAAGGAATTAACCTAACAACTTTGCAAGTTTCAGGCTGTAGAGAGAACCATGAAATGGGTTAGGTCGACCTTCTTATGGATGGAGCTTGAAAGTGAAAGACCGACAATGTTGCAGACTTTGGGGTTTGAAACAAAATGTGAACATGTCAAACTATCAATCAAATGTAAAAGACTGAACGTGAACTCCCAACGATGTTGTGGTCCATGGATTTAGGGAGGAATAATGAGTAGGACACGTGGTAGTATGCTGGTGTGGCATGACTCGTGGAAACATCCTTGATGCAATTTGACACATGGGTGATTACATGGAAGAATATGTGCAATGGTGGTTTGAGTTATGGTTCATTGGAAAGATGGTTTGGTTCAATGTTTCATCGATGTTGTTGGTCTGATGCTTCATTGGAAGATTTGGGTCGATGTTGGATCAATGCTTTGACTAGGTTGACTTGTAGGTGTCAGAGCTTTGTCAAGGTTTCGATGTAAACCTTTGTTCCATGGCTGACCTCACCATTAGCCATCGACGTTCTCGAAGGTCATTCATTCTCATATTTGGTCTGATTCCCCATTGACCCTCTGTAAGAGGGAAGATCCATGTCGGTTGGCATGCACTAGGTAGATCCATGTGGATTCCCTGTTGACTGATGATGTTAGCTGCCACGATGTTGATATGAAGGAAAATTCCCTCCTACAACTCCCTCCTACAACATGGGATAACTAATTGATCACAAGCCCCCAATTAGTCTCATTTTCGTTTGGGATGGTAGTGTCCAACCGATTTCGTAGGCTCGGTTTGACACTCAAATATTTTTCTCTTTCAAAAAGAGACTATCATTTAAGCTCTGATCTAAATAATCTTAGATTTGTAAAAAAGAAATCCTAATTGTTGATCCTATCTCAAATTGAGAGTAAAGCTTAATTATATGTAGATGAAATGATTGATTCTTTAGATTTCAGAAGGAGATTTTAATCCAAAGAATAATTAGGTACAATAACTATCGTTGCTAGAAATATATGGCAAAAGTTGTATCCACACTTTATAATAGTGATAGTTTCAGAGTAATTTTAAATCCTCTTTTAAAGCACAATAATGAGAAATATAAGTCTAAAAAAACTAACTCCAAAATATTGTTTGTTCATCTACAACAAGTTAAGAATAATCATAGCATATATATGATTTTCTTAGTAACTATTAATTTAATAATAAAACTGAAACATCAAATAAAAAAAAGTATGATAATTGAATAATCTTTTTAGAAATAATTCTTCAAGCAAATCAATTATAAGCGAATATACATATCAACAATAATTTTAAGAATAATCTTTGATGATAATTAGTATATCTTCTATTTGAAATGCAATATTTTGATAAGTTAAAAGACTAAGGAAAAAATTCACATAAGAATTAAATAAATAGAATCTGTAAATAATTAATAAGAATGCAATCATTGCAATTTCACATCACTTATGGATGAACTCATCAAAGTACGGGGTCTTCAAAGTTTAAAAATCTAATTCTCCAATTTCCAACTCGGGTTATATAAGATCTCAAGAAGAAAATTGTGATAACACAAGTCTTTTCTTGGTTTCTAGCCTCCATTCAAAAAAAATATGGAGCTTCTTAGCAAGAGAAATATTCCCTCATAGCCTCAAAAATCCCCCTGGTCCAGTTTCCGAAGCGCCTCCTCCTTCTGGCAAACTGTTGTTCATTATTTGTAAGTGCTCGTTCCACTTTCTAGAGATCGAACGAGCTCCAAATTTGACTCCATACAAGCTGGCGTTTTGGTCTCTTCGAACAGTTTCATTGTGACCTCTTGATACTCTGCATGATATCACATCTTCCTTTTGTGGAATTTTGGAACTAATTTTATAATTCTGAGGTGCTCATAGCTGGCATAATTGGGATATTTCACATATTCTTTGAAATCAAAATATGCGCGATTTGATGGTGTCATTATTAACTTTCTGCAAAGAACTTGTCGCAGATTAGGGTTTTCCTTAAAAAATCTCAAGCTCACAATACCTTTGTTGTGATACAGTCTAACCACCACGTTTTTATCTCTCATGAAATTTAATGGTTTCATGGCATTATTTCATTTGGGAAGATGACAAACTAATTTTTCATAATGCCAAACCTTGATTCACTGCCATACAAGTGTAGATTCATAGAGCATGCCATCATTATCTCTTCATCAACGTGCATGGAGGAGATTCCCGCGATTTGATGGTTTTCTTCATCATTCAAATCCGAGACATGAATACGTGGTGAATTAGGGTTTACCAACTTGGGTCTTCAATATGAAATTTAGGGTGCAATTCCCTTTTTCCTTGAAATCGATTATCGTCTCCAAAGCAAAATTATAGTAGTTCCTACATTCTCGTAAGGCTAAGATATGATACAACTGCATTTCCCAACACGTGGTAAACTAGGGTTTCACTTGTGCAATGTCCATGTGTCAAAATACAGTGATCTGGTGTAGCTGCAACTGCATTTTCTTGGCTATCACAGAGGATGTGTGGTAGTCATATAAATACTCTATGCCAAAAACCTGATGTTGTGTTCCTCAAAATTTGTAAGTTGGTGCATTGTTTATCTAGCATAATTATCCACTCTTTGGTTGATTATCTTCTTGTGTTGACAAGTTTTCAGTGATTTACATGGTGCCATTTCCAATGTTCTTCATATCTTTCTCACGCCGAGTCCTCAACATGATAATCATTGCAACTCTTCATCTTCTCTGGCGGTTATACTAAATCTGTTAATCATCAGTGGCCGTTATTAAAAAATTCTTTGACTTCTCTGGCAGTTATTCTTAACCTGTTCATCACTAGCGGCCGTTATCTTGAGATTCTTTGGCTTCTCTGGCAGTCACAACTCTTTGTCTTCTCTGGCAGTTACAGTCAGTTGTTTTTGGGTTCTTTGGCTTCTAAGCCCCTTCCTTTACGTGACCACCGACAGTGACCACACGCCTATTCAAAAAGGTGCTTCGCGATCTCGGTCTAGCGAGCACTAGCTCCGTTTTTTTTATATGACCTTGGTTGATGATATCATGTGACCACGTGGTTGCGGGCATGTCCAAAGGTGGTTTGAAATCAAACTATGTTTTTCCCCACAATTTACCTCGAGACTCCAGGTGTCCTTTCTCCAAAACTGTGGTTTTGATTGCGGCCCACCCTCAACTTATTAACGTCCGCGTACCTTCAATCCCCGCAATGTGAAGAGACTGTTGATCTCACGATCTTGACGGTGCCCTTGAACTGATAGTTTAGATCTATCCTTTCAAGTTCTGCAGATCATATCTAACCTTCCTAAATCAACGATTGAGGTTTATTTCATGATCCGGGCTTCGAGAGTTTCAACTCTCACACCCTGCTTTCCTCCATACGCCAATCTTCTAGAGTCAATGATTTGCGGACACCTGTCCTTCTCAATCGACGGTTCTGCCTCCACTTTGGGAATTTGACCTTTCAACCAGATCAACGGTTCTATGGACCCTTTCTTGATCAATGGTCGAGATCTCCTTTAGGTCTCCGAAATTCGAAGATCTCAAGTCTCAACTTTCACATCCCCTGTAATATGATCAACGATTGAGAATAAACCCGAAGTGATCTTCAGATCGAACGACTCGTGTCCACTTCGGGACTTCGACACTCGGGACTTCGACACTCGGGACTTCGAGACTTTGTCCTTCGCCACTTCAGCTCTTTGGCCCTTAGGCCCTTTTGCAACTTTGGCCTTCAGGACTTCGAAGCTTTTGTCATTTGTTGGTGGTGAAACTCCCGAAGTAAATCTCCCAGAGTGACGTAACATTACACACGTCACCTGTTGACTTGGCACGGGCCGAGTCGTTGCCACGTGTCACTCGCTGATGTGATCTACCACATGTCATGCCTAACTTCTGGCATAGATACTCAAACTGAGATTTTGCAAGTGGTTTAGTGAATATATCAACAATCTAATCTTTGGATGGAATATAATGCACATAAACAACAATGTTGGTTACTTGTTCCCTCAAGAAGTGATACTTGATGGGTATATGCTTGGTCTTGGAGTGAAATACAAGATTCTTGGACACACTAATTGCACTAGTATTATCAAAATGAATTGGTATCAGTGCAATATACTTTACCTCCAAGTTTGCAAGTGTCTGAATCATCCATAATACGTGGGTACAATAAGTGGTAGCTGCAATGTATTCAACTTCTATAGTCGATAAGAAAATGGAACCTTGCTTCTTGCTCAACCATGCTACAAGAGAATCTCCTAAGAAGAATGCACCTCCACTTGTGCTTTTCCTTTCATCCATGCAGTTAGCCCAATCAACATCTGAATAGACTGATATTTGAAAATTCTGATTCCTAGGATACCATAGGCCATAGTTCATTGTTTTATTCAAGTATCTGAATATTCTTTTGATAGATAACAGATGGCTCTGTTTAGGTGTAGGCTGATACCTTCCTACCATTCCAACATCATGCATTATGTTTGGATGAGATGCTGTGATGTACAACAGGGTGCCTATCATAGACCTATATGAACTCTGATCAACACCAGGTGAGTCATCATCCTTTCTTAAATTTCATCCAGTGACCATAGGTGTGCTCACAGGTTTATAATATTCCATTCGAAACTTGTTCAACATTTCTCTTAGATATTTTTCCTGAGAAATAAATATTCCTATAGACCTCTGAGTAATTTGCAAACCAAGAAAAAATGACAGTTCCCCTATTATAGACATTTCAAATTCAGACTGCATGGAAGAAGCAAACCATTGTACCAATGAAGCATTATTACTTCCGAAGATGATATCATCTACATAGACCAACACAATGAGCAAATAATTACCCTTTGTTTTGATATATAGATTGCTGTCAACTGTTCCTTTCTTGAACCCTTTGTCTAGAAGATACTTATCCAGTCTGTAATACCAGGCACAAAGAGCTTGTTTCAACCCATATAAGGATTTCTTCAGCTTGCAGACAAAGTCAGGGTTATTTGGCAGTTCGAAACCCTCTGGTTGTTCCATATAGACTTCTTCTTTTAGATCTCCAGTTAGAAAAGATGACTTGACATCCATTTGATAGACTTTAAACCTTTTATGACACACATAGGCAAGAAATATTCTAATAGCTTCTAATCTTGCTACAGGCACAAATGTTTCATCAAAATCCAGTCCTTCTATTTGAGCATATCCTTTGCAGACCAATATAGCCTTATTTCTTACAATATTTCCTTGCTCATTCATCTTATTTTTGTAGACCCATTTGGATCCTATTACATTTTTATTTGCTGGCCTAGGAACAAGTTCCCAAGTGTCATTCATTTCAATATGATCTAGTTCCTCATTCATTGATTTTAACCAATTTACATCTTTACTAGCTTCATTGAAGTTCTTTGGTTCCACCATGGATATGAAGGCTATATGTGATTGCTCGGTGTCTTTGATTATCCTTCTCCTGGTTTGTACACCTTTCCCTTTCTCACCAATTATCTGACTTTCAAGATGATTCTTTTGAGTAATTCTGGAGGAAGGATTTGACGCTGATTGCTGTCCCAACTCTTCTTGTCTAGGTGTCTCTTCTCCTCCTGATTCATCATCTTCTTGTGACTCTGAATTTGCTGTTCTTCATTTTCATTATTCTCATCATATTTTTCATCTGACTTAGTGCTTATTCTATGTTGATCTTTCACAAGAGTTTCTTCATCAATTCGAACATCAATACAGTCTACTAATTTATGAATTCTTTTGTTAAAGCATCTGTATCCTTTACTGTTCGTTTCATATCCTAAGAAGATACCTTCATCAACTCTACCATCAAATTTTCCCAGATGATCATCATTATTTTTTATGTAGCATTTACTTCCAAATACTTTGAAGTGCTTGATTGATGCAGGTCGACCAAACCACAACTCATATGGATTTTTATCACTGTTCAACCTTAGATGCGCTTTGTTCAGAATATGAACAACCGTGTGAACAACCTCCACCCAGAAGGTTTGTGAAATGCCCCTTTCACTCATCATAGCCCTTTCCATCTACTGAACTGATCTATTTGGGCATTCTACAACTCCATTTTGTTAGGGAGTACCTGGAATAGTATATTCTCTTTTAATTCCATGTCTGTCACAAAATTCTTTGAAATATTTTGATAGAAATTCTCCTCCTCTATCTGAGCGAATTGCCTTTAACTTCCTTCCTATCTAATTCATAGCTAACACCTTAAACATTTTGAACTTCTCAAACACATTAGATTTTTCTCTCAGAAAGGCAACCCACGTAAGTCTGGAGAAGTCATCAATGACCAACATAAAGTAACATTCTCCTCTAGTTCCTACCTTTCACGATGGTCCACAAAGATCCATATGAACAAGTTGAAGCAGTTTCTATGAAGATGTGAAACTCTTCATTTTGAATTGAGCACGAGTCAACTTCCCCATTTGACAGGATTCACATACATAGTTATGAGGCTTAGATATTCTTGGAAGATCTTTCACAGCACCTTCATTATTCAGTTTGACAATATGATCAAAATTTAGGTGTCCAAGCCTTCTGTTCCATAACCAACTTTCATCAAATTTGCTTAAATGACATTTCTCCTTATCTTCCTTTAGAATATAAACATTGTTTTCAGTTCTAACCCCTTTTGCAATCAACTCTCCTGTATTCACTATTTTTATTTTACAGTTCTTGGCAGTGAAAGTGACTTCACATCCTCTGTCACACATCTCACTGACACTAAGAATATTGTGCTTTAAACCATCAACAAATAATACATCTTGAGCTTTGCTTCTTCCATTACTTAAGCTTACTAGACCTTTACCTTTGATCTTTCCTGGAACATCATTTCCAAAAGTCACACTTCGTGATTTACTTTCTTTGAGTGATAGGAACTTACTTTTGTCACCTATCATATGATTGGAGCATCCGCTATCAATATACCAGGGGTTCTTTTGTATTTGAGCTGACAATACTAATCCACACTTGTTATCTTCATTCTTCTTCCAAATCTTGATGTTTTCAGCTCTATGATTTGAATCTGGCTTATAGTTCTTTAATCGATAGTCTGCAAATTTATGTCCATAATTAAAGTAGATGTAACATTCTAGTTCATTGAATAAAGGATCATAACGATTGTTATGCTTAATCTGTGCCTTTTTCCCAGCCATCACATGATTTGCAGTATGTGGTTGTTTGTTACTTGACTGTCTCATTCTTTTTTGTGGCAGATATTTATCCCTTGGCAATCTTGATTGCTCATGTCTAAATCTTAAAGAACAATTTACAACTTTGTGGCCAAAGTGAGAACAGTAAAAACAATATCCATAGAAAAAATCTTTGTACCTGGAAAATGGCTGTCTTCTTTGAGCAGGTCGATTTCTTCCATGCTGATGATTTCGTTGAGCAGATGGTGTATTATTTCTTTGTTTTACAGATTCAGTTCTTATACCTTTTTCTTCACTCCTCCTAGGCTATTGATTATCTTCCTTTGTTTCTGCAGGTTTGCTGTTTTCAATGGTTGTGGATTTGACAAACTTGATGGATTATTTATTGCTTGGATGACTACTACTTGATCCCTCTTCATAACCCAAACCAATTTTCAACTTTGAATTCCTTTGCTGATTCATAATGGATGCTAATCCTTCTGAGGCTTTAATACTTGTCAAATTATGATGATATAAGGCCTGAAATGTCTCTAGATCTTTTCTGACAGTCACTACTTCAGCTTCCAATTTTTCACCTTTTGTTTCAGCTTCCTTCAATTGTTGCTTGAGGATGTATTCAATCTTCTTAGCTTCTTCTAATTTAACCTTCAACAAAGCAATTTCTTCAGATGGTTTATTGCTTGTTTACTCATACCTAAGCAATAACTATTTTTCTTTTCTTTTCTTTTCTCTAAGTCTATCAATCTCTTCCATGGCACTGACAAGTTCTCCTTCAAGATCTACTACTGCTTCACAATCAACAAACTCACTTCCTGTATCTTCAGTATTTAGGTCTTCTAAAGCTATTAGCATGATATCATTTATTTTACTTTCAATAGAAGAGTCACTTCTTTCATCATCTGAAGGATCTTCATCATTGTTTACACAAAGGCTTTTATTCTTAAAATTATTCTCTTTATATACCTTCTCGTGTTTCTGCTTATCTTCATCATCATAAGTCCGATCCTTTATTTTGTGAGGACACTTAGATGAAAAATGACCTATCTTACCACAGTTGAAACATTTGAAGGGCAGTTTACCTTTGTATTTGCCTCATCCTTTCATTAGTCTTCTTTCAAAATTTTCTTCAATCTCATCTATATTGGAGTCTGTGTTTTTCTCTACTTTAAAGGATGCCTCTCTTGTACTGGATTTAATTTTGGTGATTATCATTTCATAATAAGTTAGGGTTCAAAGAAGTTGATCTAGTGTCAACGTTTTGAGATCGATTATTTCCTCTATAGCAGAGACCTTTGAGTTAAATCTATTAGGGAGAGATCTTAATATTTTCTGGACTAAAAAAGGTTCATCTATCTTTTCACCTAGACCTTTCATAGTGTTGACAAATTATTCTATACGTAAGAAATACTTACAAAGAGTTTCTTCTTCATCCATATTTAACTGCTCAAATTTCAGTCCGTGAGTCTATAGTTTTGACTCTTTCACCTTTTCATTACCTTCATAACTACTTATCAGCTTGTCCCACATAACTTTTGCTGAATCACGGTGCATTACTTTGACAAACTCGACTTCTGCAAGTCCACTGAGGATGGAATTCATTGCTTTTGCATTAAATCTAAACTCCATCTTGCCATCTTTTGAGGCTAAGACTACAGGCTTCACGTATCTAGTTTCAACGACATTCCAAACATCATCACCCAAAGACATTAAATATGTTCTCATCCTTATTTTCCAGAAGGAAAAGTTTGTTCCATCAAACATAGGGGCTCTATTAGTTGAACTCCCTTCACGAATAGTCATGTTCAATATTATGGATATACCTTTGATCAAAGGCACCAGCTCTGATACCGATTGTTGGAAATATAACTAAGAGGNGAATCAATTATAATATAAACTTGAAACTTTTCTTGTTCTTTTCTGAATATTTCTAGATTATTATTTAATGTGTTACTGATAACTTAACATGCATAGATATACAATATTTGATCAATCACACAAAATACACAAAGACACAAATTTTCACGAGGAAACCCATAACGGGAGAAAACCTCTTCTTCTTTAGATGTCAATCAAGCTCCAACCTTCATGTACATCATAGTCTTTGAGCACCAAATCAAATATGAGGCTACAACCTCTAATAGTAAGCTACAACTTGCAGAGAGCACCAACTCTCATATTTCTCTAGCACCAACTAGATGGAAGCACCAAGTCCCAGGTTTCTCTAGCACCAACTAGATGGAAGCACCAACTCCCAGAATATCTTCTAGCACCAACTAGAATTTAGAGGACTACAATCCTCCCTAGCACCACCCTACCACCCTGATTGAATGTTACAAAACTTTACTTACTTTCTCTATCTTTGATATGGTCTGTTACAACTCCATGTCTCCTCTGCCTTCTTCAACTTCTATGCTCTGATTTTTTCCTCCTGCACACGACACCTCTCTATTCAACTTCTCTTCTACCTTTTATGCTCTATGATACCTATGCATGATATACATTGCACCTTTGATCTCCATTTCAGGTGATACACACCCTCTCCTTCTACCCACATACATAGCTATCAAAAAAACACACTCTCTTATCTGTTCTGCATATCTTTCTCACGCCGAGTCCTCTACATGATCATCATTGCAACTCTTTGTCTTCTCTGGTGGTTATAATAAATCTGTTCATCATCTCTGGCCATTATTCAAAGATTATTTGGATTCTTTGGCAGTTATCCTAAACCTATTAATCACTAGTGACCGTTATCCTGATATTCTTTGGCTTCTCTGGCAGTCGCAACTCTTTGTCTTCTCTGGCAGTTACAGTCAGTCATTTTTGGCTTCTTTGGCTTCTAAGCCCCTTCCTTTATGTGACCACCGACGGTGACCACACGCCTATTCAAAAAGGCACTTCACGATCTCGGTCTAGCGAGCGCTAGCTCCATTTTTTTGATATGACCTTGGGCGATGATCTCATGTGACCACGCAGTTGCGGGCATGTACAAAGGTGGTTTGAAATCAAACTATGTTTCTCCCTGCAATTTACCTCGAGACTCCACATGTCCTTTCTCCAAAATTGTGGTTTCGATTGCGGCCCGCCCTCAACTTATTAATGTTCGCACACCTTCAATCCCCGCAATGCGATGGTACCGTCGATCTCATTATCTTGACGGTGCTCATGAACTGACGGTTCAGATATGTCCTTTCAAGTTTTGCAAATCAGATCTAACCTTCCTAAATCAATGACTGAAGTTTATTTCATGATCTGGGCTTCGCGAGTTTCAAATCTCACACCCTGCTTTCCTCCGTATGCCAATCTTCCAGAGTCGATGATCTGTCGACACCTGTCCTTCTCAATCGACGACTCTTCCTCTACTTCAGAAATTTGACCTTTCAACCTGATCAATGGTTCTGCGGACCCTTTCTAAATCAACAATCGAGATCTTCTTTAGGTCTCTAGACTTCAAAGATCTCAAGTCTCAAATTTCACTTCCCCTGTAATATGATCAACGGTTGAGAATACACTCGAAGTGATCTTCAAATCGGACGACTTGTATCCATTTCGGGACTTCAGCATTCGGGAATTTGAGACTATGTCCTCTGCCACTTCAGATCTTTGGCCCTTCGACCCTTTCGCAACTTCGACCTTTAGGACTTCATAGATTTTATCATTTGTTGGTGGTAAAACCCCCGAAGTAAATCTCCTGGAGTGACGTAACATTAAACACGTCACCTGTTCACTTGGCACGGGCCAAGTGGTTTCCACGTGTCACTCATTGATGTGATCTGCCACATGTCCTTGCTAACATGGTATGCCACATGTCCTTGTTGACATGGTCTGCTGACGTGGTCTACCACATGTCCTTGATGACGTGGTATGCCACATGTCCTTGCTGACGTGGTCTCCCAATATGACACAGCTTCAAAATTTCGGTTCTCTAGCTCTCCAGGCTTTGGGAATTTCAAATATCAAACTGAGACTCTCGGAGTGATTTATCAAAAGCTCACGATCCGTCGCCACATATCCCACTAGATCTGTCAGTTGAAATTTACTCCGGCTCTCCGGCTCTCCGGACTTCAGGGATTTCAAATCTCAAACTTTTCTCCGTCCTGAACTCACGGTCTGCTGACACGTATCTCCCGATGATCAATGAACCAAATTCTCCTTCTGTTGATGAACGGTCTCAAATTACTTCGGGACTTTGTAACTTTGGCAAGCTCCCTCACCTGCGTGTGCAAAGTGCTAAGTCTCGCACACCTTGATTTGATCGAATGATTGTTGGTCCTCTGGATCGGTGATCCAATGCCCAATGTTGTTTTTCCTCTTGAGCTTTTGATATCTATGACTTAGAAGGTTTTCTAAGTGTTCAAGGGTCTCGACCTTTGCTCCTCCTGTGAGTCCGTATCTTGGACCTCGTCTGCACTTATGGGAACTGCTATCTTTTTCAAGCTTTCTTGTCTTCTTCTCTCATGACTTCTTAAAGAGTCACTTCGACACTTAGCTGAATTGTGGATCTGTGCACTCCTTGCAACAAATTCTTATGCAAGTTTTGGTTTCGCTTCTATTCTTGCCATCAATGACAATCACACTCTTCTTGTAAAACATGCCAACATGTTCTTCAATGTAGTCTTGCACAATCCTCTCAAACCACTTGTTCAGGTTTGTTCTTCCTTCGTTTCTGATTTTGTGAATCAAATTCTCATCCAGAGTTAGTATGTGCATTAGACTGGATGAGATATTCATACAGTGCCTTTGGAATAACTTCCAAAAATCATTTGTGTGTCTTCAAGAAGAATTGAGTACGAGCTTCTGCTAGCATCAATCGATTTCTTCTTGCATAGTTTATGATATAGTTGGTAATTTTATTCTCCCACCATTTGTGTATACCTTCCAAAGTTAACATCTATGTGTCTTTGTTATGCATGCCCGAGTTCATAACTACTGACAACAAAACCAATGTTGTGATCTGAGAGAAAGTATGAGATAGTTACCACTAGATCCTTACATAGAGTAACACATACTATAACATCATATAGAAGAGCACATAGTCACATAGAAAAACATACACAAGAGGTGAGATAACCATCAAAGCTTTTTATTATATTCAAAATAGTCTTTTACAGTCCATTACATAGCCATGTATATATATGTATGATCTTCTGTTACAATTCGGTTTCATTATGTAACTATGTATTTGGTCGAATCTAACTACCTATCTGACCGACTCTCCTAACCGTCCACTACAATTGACTTGGCTAGTTGACTGACGAGTCTAGTTGGCGAGGCCAACTAGCCCCTACAACAAGTCTCATTGGCCATGGTAGCTTCTAGATGTTGTTCATCTAAGTGGGCCAAATACGAGATGCATTCTTCCTCAATGGAAGTATTGGGCGAGAGTTCCATGGCTAGTTTCAATGACGAGATTTCACATTCAATTGGTATGATTGCCTCCACTCCACAAACGAGTTGAAATAGTGTAAACCTGGTGGCAGTCTAGTTGAGGTTTGGTAAGCCCATACATTATGTGAGTTAGGAAAGAAGGTTTTCAAAGATTTAACTTGAATGCAAGCCATAATTCATTACTTTGTACTTGATGTTTTAACTAACCAAGAGTTTGAGAAGGATCATGATACTCAAATTGTCTATCATTAAAATGATCAACCCACACATGTAAAGTATCAACAAAACTAATGTGGTCAAACAACTATTTGTGACAATAAACATACCTTTCTTCTTTCACATCCAAGGAAATGCAAGAATTTGGAAGAAACATAATTTTGCAAACATCCATAGAAGTAACATTTTCCTATTAAAAGGTTAAAATGGATGATATTAAAATGAGTTCAAAGTATCAATGCCATCTTTCTCATTCCCAAATTCTGGATCACTAATAGTCGACTTCTCATTAAAATATGATCTTGGAGATAAATCTCTAAAAGATTAGGTTATGAATATCTGCACATGAGAAACATAAAACATATTAGGATAATCATGATAATGACTATTAGAAAATAAGGAATGAAAGGCTTCTCTGCAGGGAGTCTCTTCAAAAGGATTATCCTCTCCCAAATCATTATCAATTATTAATAAATAATTTAGAA
>ML793594.1:28450-40388 GCA_009831015.1 Picea engelmannii
CATATGAATCTACTATAGAAACAACACAATGAAATCTGGAATGATGCCAATATATGGAGCCCAAGGTTCTCCAAGCCTGATAATGCTCTGCTCTAGTGACATACGCCCTATAGGTGGCCCTCCTACTCTTCAGAACACCTCTACAGACCCGATCTACTGAAAATCCCCAATCTATAGGGGTCCTCGCATGACACCTGCAGGGTGTCTCACAGGGCCACACATGACGACCCTTACTCAACCCATGGGGATGCCTCCTGCTGTTGTAGGAAAATCTGCCTGCGGACAAGTAGATCGACCTCTAAGGCTTGACCTTAACCCTAGACAGAAAAGTGCTTAACGTGGACACTGAATTTCTTTCGAATCTATCTAAACTAACACATGAGGAGGAAGGATGATAGAAGTACCTGTTATCGACGTTTGTCCCTGCACGCTCCGAGTTGCGCTCCAATCTTTTGCTCCTCGCTGAGTTCTGCGGACAAAGCAAGATACAACTACTTCCTACTCTATTGATATTAGCTTGAAAACAGATCTACCATTAAATGATAAGTTCATGTAGCATCAGACACAAACTAGAAAGAAACAGGCCAAGCGTGTCATATTAATGATAATAACGACAGCAGTACTTACAATCGTAGATGCGAATGCGACAATTTCATCGAGTCCTCTTCGTCTAACCCTTGCCTGAAAGATCCAAGACCTGGATGACAGCAACTTCACTGATCACTCTCCTTTGGCTGACTGTAAGTTTCCTCCAATATCATAAGTCACATATTCAATTCTTCCCCCCTTTCCAATCAGCTCCAGCACCACTTATGAGATCATAAGTTTGGTGTAATTCTTCATTTTGCAGCCCCCTTTCACCATTAGAAATCTTGTTTATATAGCCTTGGAGAGGCTCAACAATCTTGAGATATCCTTGGGGAAGGTGAGGATTTTCCTCCTTCAGTTGAGGATCTGCCCTAGGATCATGGTTTGATCAGGGATTCGAATCCAACTGCCTTCAAAAAATGAAAAGATGCTTCCCCCATTCATCTCAACAGTTTAACAACCACCCAGAATAGGTAGCGCTTCCTCAAAAGGGCCATCAGAGCGTTGTAGCACTCCCTAGTAGGCTTTATGGGGCGCCAACGCTCCCAAAATCTATAGCGCTCCCTCAAAAGGGCCAGGGGAGCGTTATAACGCTCCCTAACAGTGTATGGGGGAGCGCCGGGGCTCCAAGATAGTGTAAGGGGGAGCGCTCTCCTCCAAAACTCATTTTTTTGGGTGCTTTCAGATGGAAAAAGGTTTGCAAGCCTGCTGACTCATTTCTCCTCTTCCAAATCAAATGTTTTTTTGGGCTGACATATTTTCGCCGGTTTCGGGCCGACATATTGCCGACATATTATCGCCGGGCCGACATATTTCCGGGACGACATATTTTCAGGACCACATGATATTAGGTGGTTTTCGGCACNCAATATAATATATGCTGGTTTTCCCAGTTTGGGTTTCCAGGTGAAAAATCTCTGTGTAATGTTTGTATTTTCCATTGTATCTTTTTTGTTCTTTTCTGAATATCAGTTTGCATTTGATATTGTACAAGGTTAGAATTTACAATTTCTTCTCCCTTTTTTTCCTCTCTGGTTTCCTTCCTCTAGGGGCCTTCTCCGAGGTTCCAACTGGACTGCTATTTTCTGTAGCCCCCTCATCTGTATCTGCACCCGTTTCGAAGCCTAAAGGGATGTGCTCGTCATCCGACTTCATGGGTTCATCTGCTGGAGGTGTTTCGTTGATCGGGATCATATTTTCTTGGGCTGGCGGGGACTGAGAGATGATAACGAATGGCTCTTTCACAGTTTCCTTTGGCTTTTCAGCACCTTCTTTCGGAGGTTCCTTCTGAGGGTTTGGTTTTGAAGAAGATGGTTGGCTCGCCTACTTTGACCTTGGGTCTTTGTATTTAGGTCCTGGTTTGCTTTTCTTGACCTTTTGCCAGCCCTCAACATCTTCCTTTTTTGGGCTTTGGTTCTTTGGGTAGTTTCTCTGGAAATGTCCGTGCTCTTGACAGGTTCTGCACTTGAAGGGCAGGTGTTCATAATCGAGTTTCTGGTAATGAGACAAGTTTCCCACAGTAAGCTTTACCGCCTCCGGGAGCCCTGCCTCAAGATCCACTTCAACACATATCCTAGCGCAGTTGTAGATGGACTTGTTGTCTACCTTATCAATGAATTTCCCTATTCCATTTCCTATCTTTTGCAGAGCTTCATAGTTCCAACAGTGAACCGACAAGTTGGGGAGCCTGACCCATACAGGTACCTCCTTTGGCAGTTCCATCATGGGATCGAAGTCCAGGGTCCAGCAGTTCAGATACAGCCCCTGGGTTCCCATAAAGTATGGTCCATTTCTGAAAATGAGATCCTTATCTTCCTTGTTTATAAACTCAAAGAGAAAAAAGCCACTGCTCAAAGGGTAGCAGGTAACTCCTTGCTTAAGGTGGGGCTTCCAGTTCCTTTGGACCCAAGCGTTGGTGGTTTTACTGAGGGCCAGAGTCCCATAAACTAGCCTACCAGCCCTCTCTCAGAGAGAGCCAGGGCTATCTTGACCAATTGCATCTTCGACAGGGCGATTTCTGGGATTTCATCTAGCTTTTTTATGAATTTTGGAACAGGAGAAGGGATTTTGCGCTTGCCTCTGCTGGCGACCAGCTTCCTGAACGCGACCGTTTTTTAAATCGGGGGGGGGAGGGGCCGAATCCCCACCCCCAGGGGCGACCATGGCCGGCTCTGGCTGCAAATATGAACCCTAGGTGCTCTCCACGAACCCTATCGCTCTATCACGTTCTAACTTGCCATTGTTACTAACACTACTACAACCATTATATAGAAACTCATTTTAGTTTACAAGTTAACGAAATCAACGCGAAAATTGCATGCAGCAAAGTACTATCAACTAGAGTTAAAGTGTGCCTAAATTGCTCTTTACAAAGTGCATTTCTAAAGGTTTCTTGTAGCTTTCATCAATCTTGTTTTGTTGTTATTACAGTCACTTTTGACAACATGTTAAACTCATTTTCTGATTGATAAGAAACCCAAAATTTGTACTAGGCAAACCACAATCAATAAATGATAAAAGTGTTCACTCAATTGCCTTAGCAAGGTACTTTTCTTAAGTTATTTATTGCTGTCATAACTGCTAATTTGCTGATGTTATAAGTACTTTGATAGCCTTTTAAAATCATTACTTGGCTTCTATTAATCTAGAAATTGTAAGTGACAAAAGTATTATCATTGCAAGGTATTTATATTTTATTACATTGTCCTTATAAGTTACAATTTCTGGATTTATTACTGTTGCTACACATCTATCTTTTATGCATAAACTTGTTTGGTAGCAGACTTTTATATTGAAGTCAGTGATTGAAAGCATTGATATCATTGGTTATCATATAACGTTTGTTGTTTCTTTGGTAAAGGGAAGGTATCATTCACCTTATTTCCCCTTAACCCCCTTGACATGACCATTCAAAGTGACTTCATTCATTTGAGTGACCTAGAGAGAGGGGTGGTATTACCTTGTCTTATCATCCTTCATCAACCAACTAGGTCTCGAGGACGTCTCCCTTAGAGTGAGGTTTTCCTCCTCCTAAAGAGAAAGAGGTACCTTATTGGGGTGACAATGATAGGGTTACCTACGTGTTACGTCAATCTAAGCCTACTTGCCTTTAGGGTTTTGGCAAGTATAGATTGCGCGATAACAAACCCAATGCAGGAGAAAACCACATAATGATTTTTCTTATATGTCTTTAAAAATTACATTCATTGGAAGCACCAAGTTCCTTTGTTCTCCAGCTACAACTGGAAGGAGGCTCCTACCCCCTATATTTTCAGGGTACAAACTCATGGAAGCTACAACTCCCCAATTCTTTGGCTACAACCAAAAGGAGGCTACAACTCCCTATGTTCTCTGACTACAACCAGAAGGTGGCTGCAACCACCTATCCTTGTCCCATCCTACCACCCTGAAATATAAGTGTCAAATGAAGAAACCACTGCCACACTGTCACTGTGAGATATACCACTGTAAACCTGTACCAACCTGTACCACTGACCAATAGCCAACCCATACCAGTGCCTTGTAATCAACCTATATCTGTATGGAGCTAGTACCAACCAAAAACAACAGATACACAACCTATTTGTTCTGCAGCATGCATATGTACGCTCCCTATCTATAATGCAACTCGCATATGTATGCGACCTATCTGTACTGCAACCTACATATGCCTTATGAAACAAGGTTTTTCCACTTTTGATGAAACTCAAACACTCTGCTACCTCTTGTCAACTCAACCTTCAACTTGTCACTATGTGTAACCTATAGCTTTTCCCTATGCATACATCCTCATACATATCCCTTAAGCAAATGTATCTATATCTCTCTAGTCATGTTCCATACAAGTATAATCAAGAACAAGTATAATGACCCTCACATGGACTAGACATCAAACCATTTCTGATATACAACCTCTCAATACATCAACCACTTCACAAGTACAACCTCTCAACCATGTACCACAAAAACCCTTAACCATATGCCAATAAATACAACATGTGCCTCACACTAACAAGATGTATCAAAGATAAATATTGATTATACCAACACTATATTTATGTAGATCTAACTTATACAGAAAGTCCCATGCAACCACTAATATCTCTAGGGAAAATCCTCAAACCCCCATAACCATTTCTCATGTAGACAACAAAATCCAACTACTCATAGAAATAAGACATACCTTTTGAACCAATAGATAGATCTGATGTACCTAATTACTGTAGACCTTCCTGGGAGCTTTCTTTCAGGCTCTAAAGACCTGACATCTTCATCTTCTCAAGTTTCTAGGGATTTTTCCTCATGTATGCACCCTATTATATTGCTATCCCACGTACATACGCGCCCTACTCCACTGCAAACCACATACACCTAAAAAACTAGGGTTTTTCAGTATTTTCTGTAATTCTGAAACTTTCACCGTCAACCCTTCGTGCTACCTCATACTTGCACAACTTCAGATGTATCAGTTATTACCTGTAATAAACCTTACACAATAATAGATAGTCATTGTGCTCAGTAGGTTCTAATAGGAGAGCCTTGCTCTCTTATTTATACTTTCATGCAAATTCCTCAAGGGGTTACCTTCTAATAAACTTAACCCAATTTCCTTCTTTTAGGGCTAACCCACTTCTAAGAAATTGTCCACTTCTAACCCACTTTGCTACAAATAGTAAAATCTCCACTTCTAGTTGCAACTAATTTATTTTTAATTATTTTCTTATTGCAAAAACTTAACCCATGATTAACTCCTAGTTTCACTCACTTGACTAATCAAATTTTTCTAGGAACTTCTAGAATAATTTTGACTTCTTTGACCTTCTAGATAACTCATGAGGGTTCTCCAACTTCACAAGGCCATAAATCTCTAACCGTGAGGAGTTATGTGGCATTCCACATATCACCGGAAAATGAATGACATGTACTATCCATATTGAATAATATTACCTGAAAATATATTAATCTTCATACCATTATACATCAATCAAATTGAAGTCCCTTATCCATACTATTGGGGCTACCATAATTTTCTACCTGACTTGCTTAAAGGGTTGACATCAATGACAACCAACCCAATTAATCAACATGATAAACCACTGAGATCCATCGTTCAATGCACAAATTCGCGGTTGGGAAAGCATGCACATAAAAAATACAAGTGGTTCTTAAGCGTACATAGGTTGAACACCCTTGTAACCCCGGCTGGTACCTCTTCAAGTGGTAGCGCATCAGACAACACCTAGGCTCAGACTAACCCTAGGCATCATGAAACCCTCCTAGCTCAACCGATTAGCCACCCGAATACTATAGTGTCATCGAGAACAACACCCTAGAAGATACTCTCTAGTACTTGGGTAATCAGGTAGTATGTCTAAGGTAACGGTCGAGCCTCCTTAGTTGGTGCCCTGAGATATTGGGCCAAGTATTACTATCAACCCCACACATCTATTGGAGAGCTATAACATAGGGAAAACCCTTGTTTGTAGGTACCCTGCAACAAACCATAACCCTGGGGAAAGACACAACATAGAACAAAACAACACAAAAAGAGCACAAACAAGATCCATTGCCACACAACCTACCCTCTTGCATTTTGGTTATGAAATTCCTACATCTTTCTTCCTATTAAGAATTTGGACATTCTGACACTACAAAATTATTCAGACTAGAGTAGAACTACATAGAAGTAAAAAAAAAAGGTCTTGGGATTGACAACACCCTTATTTGAGACTTATCCCATTAGCTTCCTCTTTTCACCCTAACCACAATGATATCTATAATTTTTCATCCTTTTTCTGGACTTGAACCCCTTACCCCCTTGTTTATGACCTATACCATTGGCTTCCTTTTTTCACCCCGATCATAGTGATCCCTATCAATTTTAATCCTTTTGGACATGATATCCTTCCCAACACCCTTCTTTTCCACTTATCCCATCATAACGTGCCCCACCACTTGCTCTCAGACTGTTGAAGAGTGGGACACTAAGATAAGCAAACTATTTGATGATGTCTCTGAGATCAACCAGACCTTGGGGGAACTTCGCCAGTTCCAACACCATTTTTCATACATGGATCACATCATGACCAACCTAGAATCCCTTACCCAACACCTTGGATTGTTTGACAAGGGTAAGAAACCAGAGTCCAACTTTGAAGTCCCTCATTCGTCTCATTATGAGAGTACTCATAATTCCCACTCTCCTTGGGGTTTGCCAAACTCTTGGAATAAGCTTCCAAAGGTGGAGATGCATAAATTTAATGGATCTAACCTAGCTGGGTGGGTCTCCCAATTACTAGAACACTACTTCTCCCTCCATAATATTCAGGATGATGAGACCAAACTCCATGTAGGCATTCCATACTTAGATCAAGAATGCTAGTAATGGTGGCAGTGGCATAAGAAATGCTATCCAGGACATCCCACTTGGAACATGTTCACCAAAGCTATTTGTGCATGTTTTGATCAGGAATATCATTATTTGGGGTGCCTCACCAAGATGAAACAAATAGGCTTGGTCATCGTTTTCATTGCAACATTTGAACAATCGACTATCAGAATTGATGGCTTATTTGATGAGTTCTATTTTGAATGTTTCACAAGTGGATTAAAGGAGGCAATTCATGCTCATGTTTGCATGCATCATCCTATTAACTGGTTGCAAGCTTGCACCTTAGCATTAGAAGATGATACCATTCTTCAGACACAACCCCTTTGTTCTTCCATCCCCAACCATCCTCATCCAGGGGCTACCACTACTCCCACTCAAACCTTGAAGGTTCAAAAGGTGTCTCCAACAAAAATGGTAGAACATAGGAAATAGATGATTTGTTATTACTGTGATGACAAATATGCACGAGGACATAAATTTTGTGAACTTAAGTTCTTCCAGATTGATGGGCCAGAGGAATGAATTTCCAATGAGGCCCTCGAGGCCAAGGATAATGAGCCCACTCTACCCCTCTCAGACACCATTTCCCCTCTGGTGGAACCGAAAGAACCTGCCATCTCTCTCCATGCTATTGCTGGTATTTCTGCTCCACAAACATTAAATATCAAAGGATACATCAAATAAAAATCAATAGTCATGTTGATTGATAGCAACATGTTGACGGGCATAAATGACACACTGTCAACCGGAAGGTTAGATCCAGACCAGGGTTGTCTAATTAACCCAAGCCATTTGGTATGATCTGACCTGATGGGTTTAATGGCTCTGTTAGCCAACTAAAGTCCTAAAAACAGTAAAAGAAATAAAATAATCTAAATCTACGATTCTAATAAATGATATATTACTTACTAATGTTTATTAAAAAGAAACGTGAATATACAAATGATTATAAACAATCTATATACAGTTTACAATGTTTGCTTGAAATCTTGCGAAAATGAATGTTCATAATAATGTTTCAAAATAAGATAAAGTAAGAACATAAATCTTTTTGTTTTTTTAATGTTTAAAGATTTTAAACTAATAAATACTAAGCAAATACAATTGAAACAATGACACAAAAATAGTCAAAGCTAATTAATGCAATCATCGTCTCATTCATATATAAACAAATCTGAATAAAAGAAAGCAATGCACCTACTAACCTCTCACTGATAAGTAGTACTAAGCTAAATTCATCTCTATGTATTGTATGAGCTCCTCTTAACCTGTGTCAAGTGTAAACCTATGACAAAAGCAAGCATAATACTTCCTGAAGAAATTCAAGGAAGTATTTCATATTCTCGAGTGAGTTTATAATGACAGAAAGACAAATAATTATATATCTTGTGACCTTGAAATGTCCAATAACTGAAAATGAAAGAAATTCCAATTCTCAGGAATGGTGTTACCAACTATCTAGCATCAGATGTAAACTCAAAATACTTGAATAGATGATCAGTCATAGATATAAACTAAACCAAAAGATAATGAACAACATAAAGAAAAGCATGATATAAAATATTATGTGCAGAACTGACTAAAGCTAATTCGACACATATAACATTTCACATCAAGAAATTACATGAGAAGACAATGAAAAAACACTACAAAGTCTACACAGAACAAAAGCCAAAGAGTAAATTGCTTTCTCATATAGTTTCAACAAAATATGTTCATCATATGGTCCAGGAAGAATTTTTGGGATAATAGACTCTTAAAGATTTAAAACATTAATATATAAATGATAACAATTAACCATGTATAGATAAAACAAGACTAAAACTAATTTAAATCAATGCATAATCAATTATTCAAAAAATATGAAGATATTATAATGAAAATAAAACCATTTTACTCATAGGACAAAAACCATTATGCAACCTGGAATTCCATATTCTTCTTTGAAAATACTTGTCCATTCTCCCAAAGATTCCAACCATCCATTACTCCATTTGAAAAGAAAAAAGTTTACAAAATAAATAATATACAGAAAAGAAAGGATACAAATCCTCCTTTGAATTCCTTGGATCTCTATGGCTCTGAACTTTTTCATATATTTATACAATGAATGAACAGTCTGGGCGTCACTAATAATTTTCGCCACCTGAAATTTGTCTCATAAAGAGACACAAATATCTCTCAAATCATGCATTGGTTTAGGAAAATTCCTGCTTGTAAGCTAAATGGGTCAATTTTGGAGATGGGTTTTCAACTGTTTCTTCAGATTCCTCATGGTTTGACTACAATCAGTCCTGCAAAATCGTCTATCTGTTCTTGACACTTTTCCAATTTTTATCTGTTGTTATTCATAAATTTATTTGCAACAATCCAATATTATTTTTGGATCCATCATCTTGAATGTATTTAGATAATAAAATCAGACCATGATCAAATCCGTACCAAATAACTGATAATAGAAATCTATGAAACAAAAAGAAACCTAAATTAATAACCTAAAAATTGTGAATAAAACAAAATATAGAACAATAAAATAAAAAATGAATTTAAACTAACTATAAGTTCTAAACAAACATTGTTTATATTTTCCTTTCAAATATGATCTTAAAATTCTAGAAGCTTTAAGTTGATGGAGAGGAGAAAAATATTAATTTTGGGTTTTCACAAAATCAAACAAATGATAGATAATTCTTTTATTATTATTATTTTTATTTTGAAATGAGGTGCAAAATGAAAAAAATAATTTAATTAATTAATCCCACCAAATGATTTTGTGAAAATGAGAAACCAACCAAGATATTATTTGATGAAGTATTGAACCCATTATTCAAAATAGTCAAACTTGCTAATGAGCAAAAGAATGAACACATAATCATAATTTAAACGAAAGTAAACAATTGATAAAAATTAACGTTTTTGTTTAAATTAAGATTTCTATGCTCGTTTCTAACTTTTTACATATACTCTTGTAATGAATGTCTCATACTATAGTGAATGTCTTAAGTTTGTCTCAAAACAAGCCAAGGTATGGAACTATTTGAAAAGGTTGATTATGTAGCTCATTATAATTATCAAGATTCTAATGGGGTCCCTTTAAATTTTGTTAAAATTTAGGGGGAGTTGTTGGAGACCAAAAAATGGCGACTTATTGGGTGAAGTAGTTATCTCTGATATGATAAGATTTCATCTCAGGGAAGAAGAACATGACTTGGATATACTTTTAAGCTGCTTTGAAACAAATCCACTTTAATATTACACAATCTTAAGACTAGATCAGATTTATAGAAAAGTATCAGAAAAGAAGAAAATAATGCTTTTACAAAGGATTATAACCTGAAGTTGTGTTTTAATCAAAGAGTCATGATGTTTATAAAAGGACTTGAATAACGTTGACAAAGTCACTTCTGCTAGCAAACGTCCATAGCCTTGACAGGGATGTCATTTAACCCACTCAAATGCTTTAATCCCATCCAATAGTTGTATCCACATGATGCATACTTCCATAAAAGTTAATTTAAAAGCATATACCTATTACCTCTCGATCCAACATTGCTTTGTTTCCAGCAAGCCTGTTCATTGCCCTGACGAAGTTGTCTTGGTATCATGTGTGCATTTACTCGCTGCTAGCAAGCATGTTCAGTACCCCGACGAGTTTACACACACTTCCCACACATAAGTGCTTTCAACCCTCTTATGCCACTTTTAAATAATAATGCAATTATAGATTTACTGATGACAAAGAGAGTGGGGTGATACTGGAGGTTAATTGCAATACACGTGAACAATTGATCATTTTTTTTTATTTTCTTTCAAAAATGGAAGTTTTATCATGGTTTAGAGATTTTAGATTTCATTTAATAAATCATCTAGAGAATGGGGAAGCACTTAAAAGTGATTCCTTAAGAATATGGACGGCGTAAAAAGTCTAAGGATAATAGTAATTCCCAAAGATCTTGACACATTTCAGGGGTAATACTCTGACAAAGACCGTTTAGGATTTCATAGTACTCAACTGACTTACAAATCAATTATCTGAGTTGAACCTTAACATCGAAAACTGTTTGAAGTGTTTCAAATTAATTTCAAAAAAATAAGTCTTGAAATGAATGCTTCCTTCGACAATTTCTCTTTGATCAGAAATATAATTATTCAAAAAGACAGACAAGAAGAAAGTTCAATCAAAGAAAGCAAAAAAAACAAAAAACAAACACACAACAAACTGAACCAGATTTTAATAATGGGATTCAAAATCAAAAGTATATCAAAATAAACAAAATCAAAATAGCAAAAGCATACTTTTAGAAACACTTTTGGCCAAAGATAAACCCGGGCTTTGGCATCTACTAGCATCCCACTGTAAAATAAATGAAGAACTAAATCATATAAAATCTCATGTGTGAGCAAGTTCTTTTCTTAATATAGTGATGCATAAGATGTTACTTTGACCAAGTATTATTATTAAAAATAAAAGAGACTAAAAAAAAATATTTTTTTTTTACTAATGGGTAAAATCATGAATCTAGGTAACACTTTCGTGACAATTGGGTCTCCAAAATTTCTAGTGGCAATTTTTCGGCCGAACAAATGTTGCTTTCGGCCGAAATCTTTTTCGGCTGAAAATTTCCACGTCAAATTTAACGGTGCCCTCAAAATTCGTGTACAATGTTTTTTGGATGAATTATTTTCCCGTGGTAAGCATATTTCGGCCGAAAGACTTTTCAGCCGAAACGTTTATTTTTAACGGATTCCGTTAAAAACTAGGTTTCAGCCGAAAGAATATTTCGGCCGAAAACGTGAAAATGAGACTGTTTGCAGAAAACTGCAAATTCTCTCCATCTTACTTCATCTTTGGAGGTAGCGGACTCCTACAAATACTCAGAATTTAGTTTGAGAATTGATACCAACATTTTAAAAATTGAATCTACTTTCATTGGGTATAATTTGTTTTCATTTTCATTG
>ML793594.1:85276-105404 GCA_009831015.1 Picea engelmannii
CCTAGGAACATGAAAATATGTAATATAATCAAAGTTGCATTCCAAGAGACGTACCCTAAGGAATCGTCGGTGTAAAGTAGGATCGTGCACGCGGTATATTCTGTTAAGCTGCGACACAACCAGTTGAGCGTCTAGATAGACCCAAAGATGAGAGATACCCAATGACAAAGTGTCACGAAGCAACTCAATAACTGCACTATACTCAGCAACATTGTTTGTGGTGTCACCTAAGCATATACCTCCGGAAGATAACAACTGACCCTGTGCTGTAAAGATCACCCAAGATGCGGAGGCAAGCCTCCGCGTGTGTCGACTAGCACCATCAGCATACCCAACGAACACCTTGGATTCACTTGACATCTGCCATAATGACGAAAGATAACATCAATGACACGTCCATAACACGTTTTAAAAGAAACGTAAAAAAGTAATAGTACAAAGACTATACATATGTTACAAAAAGTTACCCACAACGACCGTGCTATGAGTAATACTTTTTGAGGTAGAGCCCATTTCTAGGCTCCACCAAAGCATTCCCTTCAAAATCGACCAGACGATAAGTGCCCTTTTTTAAAACCTCCTTAATAATGAAGGGTCTGAACCACATGGGTTTAAACTTTCCTGCCCCCACGGGGTCCTTATCTTGGTCATAAACCAGGACAAGGTCGCCCTCAGAAAAAACCCGAGGATGAATGGACCTATCATATTGACACTTGACCTTATGTTTATGAGATTCATTGGCCAAGGCCGCATCGCGACGCTGTTCATCAAGTTGCTCTAGGTGTACTAACCGTTCTTCAAGTGGGGAAGTGTCTGGCAATAACTGTACTGCCAATTTTAGAGATGGAATTTGACATTCGATGGGCAAGACTGCCTCCAGCCCGTAAACAAGTTGGAAAGGTGAGAAACTGGTTGCAGTATTAACTGAGGTTCAGTAAGCCCATAATGTTGAGTATAACATCAAATGCCAGTTTGACTTGGCTGAGTTGATAGTTCGTTGTAGCATTGTCTTGAGAGTTTTGTTAACAGCTTACACCTGCCCATTGGCTTGGGGATATTAAGGTGAGGAATGTTCTTGCTGTAACCCAAGATTTGATGTTAACTCAGTCATCATTTGATTCTGAAAGTGACTGCCATGGTCGGTGACAATCTCTCTCGGGACGCCAAACCGTGCTATAATCTGGTTAAATAAGAAGAGAGTTGCAGTCTCTCCATCATCTTTGAACGTTGGCATAACTTCGACCCACTTAGTGAAGTAGTCGACAACTACGATTATATAGTGGTGCCCCCTGGCTGACAGGGGGTTGCATGTAGTGTAATCAATCCCCCACTTGGTGAAGGGACCAACTGTGATGACAGGAAACATAGGAGCTGGATGTGCCCTCATCTTCCATGAGAATATTTGGCACGGATGGCACTTCTTGGCTGACTCGATACAATCTTTCATAAGTGTGGGCCAGAAGTAACCTACTCGTAAAATCTTTTGGGCTGTTGCCAACCCGGACAAGTGACCACCACAGGTTCCTGTATGAAAATCGTTGAGCACTATGATGGCCTCCTCATGAGTGAGACATCGGCGCAAGATGCAATCTACACCTCTCCGATACAATGTATCATTGAGTATGAGATATTTCTTGGCCTGATGGTGTATCTGCTGACGCTCATCACGAGAAGCAGAGGTGGGGCACTTCAAAGTTTGGAGATAGATCAGTATATCTCTGTACTAGGGGTCCGACAATTCGATCAAAAACATATCCCCTCGGATAGGCGATTCCTCAGGCACAACGTCACCTGACTCAACCGGAAGTTCTGAAATAATTTCTGTGAAGACCAATGACTTCTTGGACTTGGCTGAAACGAAGTCTAAGTCAAATTCTTGGAGGATGACCATCCATCTACTGATTTTTCTGCCGATAACCCGTCGTGTCAACATGTACTGGAATGGATTCACGACAGCAACGACGGTGGTCTTGCAAAACAAAACATAGTGACGGAACCGTTGAACAGCATGAACTGCTACCAACACAAGTTTTTCTAGATGGGTATAATTCAGTTCCGGTCCTACGAAGCCTTGGCTCAGGTAATAGATCACGTATTCAGAAAACGAATCATCTTCCTGAACGAAAACCATGCCTATGGTTGACTCTGCGGCAACCAAATATAATAGGAAATCTTTGTTATAATTCAGTGGTCGTAGTAGAGGTGCGGTTGTAAGAGCATGTTTCAATGCATCGAAAGAGCGTTGTGCTGCTTCATCCCAGAAAAAGGGAACATCTTTCTTCAGTAAATGCATGAATCCCTTGGTGATTTCGGCATAGTTGGCGATGAAGCATCGTAAGAAATTCGCCTTGCCTTGAAAACTTTGAAGTTGTAAGATTGTGCGTGGGGGGGGGGGGGGCNGGGGGGGGGGGGGGGGGGCAACTGGATTATCGCCTCCACCTTAAGAGGATCGACCATGATCCCTGTGGTTGACACTATGAAACCTAACAAATGTCCTTGCATGACGCAAAAGCTGCACTTGTTGAGATTCAAGCGAATCCTGAAGTAGCGACAGCGTTTGAAGATTAGTCGGAGGTGCATAGGATGATCCTTTCGCTTGTGAGAGCGTGATGCTAAATCATCTAGATAGGCCTCGACTATATGTTTGAGGTCGTGAAATGCAAAAGACATGGCTCGCTGGAAAGTGGCTCCAACATTCTTGAGACCAAAAGGCATCTTGCGATAGGCGAATGTACCCCATGGACAAATGAATGTCGTTTTGTGTTGGTCCTCAGGTTTGATTTGGATTTTATTATAGCCTGAGAAACCATCCATGAACGAAAAGGCTTCACAACCAGCACATTCATCAATGATTTGGTCGATGAATGGGGTTGGATAATTATCTTTTGGAAAAGCCTTATTCAAATCATGAAAATCAGTACATACACGAACCGTGCCTTGTTTTTTATCGACCGGTACGGGGTTTGACACCCACTGAGTCAAATGAATTGGGTAAATGAACCCGGCCTTGAGCAATTTCTCAACCTCAGCTTTGATGGCTGCTGCTTTCCTAGGATTAACTGGACGAAGTTTTTGTCGAACAGGCTTAGCATCAGGATACGTTGTGATTTCGTGTTCAACTATTTTCGGATCGATGCCTGGAATTTCCTCATAAGACCAGGCAAAAATGTCGTGGAATTATTTAAAAAGATCCGTGTAAATCTGAATCTCTTCGGGGGAGCAATCCGCTCCGACGAAGACATTCTCCACGACACCAGGGTTGCAGGAGATGTTGATAGGTATCGTGGCAATGATAGTCACCATATTTCCCTCAGCGTAAATTTCCTGTGTAGCTAAGAGGTTAATGGGACATGGCTAATCTCCCATCATGGTGATAGTGAATTCTCCTGCCTCGATTCGACTTAACTCTGGGAGGAAATATGATCTATGATGAAGATCTTCCCAAGGTTTTTTCAGACTGTTCATTGCTTCGATTACAGCTTCGTCAGAAGGCAAGACTAAGTCTAATGAATCGGTAGTAGCAAGAGAACCTTGAGCCCAGATAGGCTCCGGAAGTGCATCCAACTCTTGTGTGGGAGTCAGATCAGGAGTAGCTGAAGCTTGCTGGACTAAAGAGTACACTACTTCAGTAGTCGACAAGGGCATGGACATGCCGGAGTGCCCTGTCTCATCCATCGTGGTTGATGGGGAAGGAAGAATCCACGGATCCTCAAAGTAAGTCGTGCGGAATGATGAAACATGGAAAATATTAGCCTTGTGGTGAGTTGATATAAACTTGACATCGCCATGAGGAGGTGGGTAATCGAAAGTGCCCATCAAAGATGGACACAAACCAACTCCTATGTTAACGACACCGGCTTGAGGATTATCTATCATGGGAACCGTGGATGCCCCCAAGGCTGGGTTAGGTCGAGAAAAGGACAACTGATCAATGGTCACTATCCGGCCTTCATGTGGAAACAATAAGACTCGGAAAACTGTAGCGACCACCGCTTGCATAGCATAAGTCCAACTACGACCTAACAAGAGATTGTAGTCGATGGGGGCATCGACTACCTCTACTTCGACGCACACGGTCTTCCCTCCTAACTACACAGGGAAAGAAGGAATGATGCCATGTGGTCGGAAAGAACGACCGTCGAACGCAGTAAGGAGAGTAGGTGAGGGAGACAACTCGGGCTGACCAATGGCTTTCTAGCATGCTAATGACATAACGCAATTCGAAGCACCCTTGTTGACCACCGTGTGGTAGATGTTTCGTGTAAAAGTTTTCGTGGGGTGAGCCACTACGATCTAAAATGTGACGTGGTAAGGAAAACAAGGTTTCAAGTCAGTCGTATCTAACATGATGGTACCCGGGTTACAAGTCTCAGCAGAGCCTAAAGCAGTCAACAAGGCTTTCCTCTGAACAGGGCAACTTTGGAGGACCTCCAAAGCAGACATAGCACAAGGGGTTTGTGATAAATCTTCCACCACAGAGTAGTTCTGGGCGGCCCTTGTGTTTGGATTGTGAGAAGCTCTCTTAAACACACCTTTTGGAATGCACGTCATCGTTTCTCCCAATGTCTTCTCGATCTGTAGAGGAAGAGATGGGATCTCGGCTTCGTTGCCCTTCTCATAGGTGCTTGGTTTACTATAGTCATGTGCTCTAGTCATGATTAAAGCATCACCCCTAACCATATATACGTTCGCGGAAGATGAATTATTTGGAGGAGGGCAGCTTTCCTGGCTGCCCCCTTCGGCACTTGTAGAGACTTGAGTTAAATTTTGCCCATGCTAAAAGGGATTAGTCAACACAGCTTGTTGTTACTGTGTGACAAACTTCTGGGCCTCTACAAGTCGAGGACATAAATGGGTCGGGTGGTCTTCCACACATAAGTTGCACGGATACCTCGCCTTCCTCTTTTCCTTGGTGCCCTCACCAACATTATCAGTGGGTCGTTTATCCCCCTTACCCTTCTTGCATTGTTTTTTCTTCCCTTCAGGCTGCTGGGTGGCCTTTGGGTTAGTCGTCTGTACAGAGTGTACTTCCGATGTTTGGGTAGGAGGCACAACCAAAGCAGTAGTCTGGCTAGCCGCTGAGTGTTGTATAGATAACTGTTGCAATTGTTTAGTCAATTGCTCAGCGGGCTTAGTTTGTGCGGAACCAACAATACCATCGGCATGTGGTACAACTCTCTGTCTATTTTTCTCCAGTATCGAACGTGGTGCATCTGGTAAGATACTGTATAACAAACTGGACTAAGAATAGATGAGCTCAAACTGTTGAGCCCGCATAATGGCGTCTTCTTCAGAGAAAACTCTGGACATTGCGATGTCTTTGGACAACTGTGGGACCAAGGAATTAATGAACCATTCCAGCAGGAATGTTGGTGGGACTGGTACTTTGATTAGACTCTTTCGATGTCTCCAGTCTCGAATATGATCAGAGATATGGTCAGCTGTCATCTGTTCAAAATTGGCCAGTAGCTCTATGCCATCGTCGTATCTTACATGTAACTGGAAATGGTTAAGGAAGGCCATCACCAGTTCGCCAAAAGAAGAATATCGTGAGTGATCAAGCTCGATGTACCATTTCGCGGCGCTTCCAATGAGAGTGCGTTGAAACAATTGCAATTGGATGGAGTCATCTTTCAGTGAGTTAGATGAACACCAAAGATGGAAAGTAGTCACGTGATCACCTGGATCTTCGTTAGGCTTGGCCTCGAACTTGGGAATGTCTGAAGGAAAATTTGTTGGCATAGGAGGCCAACGTGGATCGTGATAGATAGGATCATTTAAAAACTGTGTCAAATCTGGCAAGTGTAACATCGCCAAGAATGGTAGTTTTGGTTGCTGCTGATAGCCTGGATAAAGGGGTCCTGGAGTTTGACTGGCACCAGGTTGCCAGGAAAAGTTTGGCTGCTGGCCCGGGTTCTGGTAGAAACCATGTCCTTGACCAGCGTAAGGGTTTTTCACCTAAGGAGACATCATTGGCTGATTCCCCATAAAGGACATAGGATGTTGGGCATTCATCATGTTTGACAGACTTTGGGAAGGATTAATCCATGCCGGTCCTGTTGGGAGAGGCATAGAAGTATGTCTGGGGTTCCATTGACTGTGGAAAGAATTACCCCAGAATGACATTCCAGAGGAAGGAACGGATCCTTGTCCAGAGTTCCAAATTCCTGGTATATCTGCCCCCAGCGTAGGAATAATACCCTGTGCCGGAGTAGACTGTCCAAAAATGGGTGTGCCCCCAGATGGGAAAGCAGTGGATGCGAAAGTGTTATTACCAAACATCCCATTCCAAACAAATGGTGACGAAACTACCGGTTGAGCTTGTGCAAGTGTTCCTTGAGTCCCGGCTCCAAATGAACTTGTGTGTGCAGGCTGCCCGGTGGACGGCTGATGCGGACCACCAAGCGAAGGGGACGAAGGAGAGATATGACCTCCAGCGTAAGGAAAAGCATTGAAAGGGACAAGAATGCCCCCAAGTTGACCTTGCAGAGGAGCGTTAGAGCTCCTTGCCCCCAGACCCAAAGTCTGTAAAGTGGAGTAAGTGAGTACAGGACTTGTGCCTGAACTAGGCATACCGTATGAAAATGGTGGGCCTGTCGCACTAGGTGTGAAGGGAGGTGTGGCCACCGTGATAGATGGGGTCAGACCACTGTGCGACGTAGTTGCGGCCGAGACCATGGTGGCCCAGACCACCGACAAAGGCAAGTTAGGAGAAGCTTATCCTGTGGTAACAACGGTGATGGGAATGGAAGAATTCTCAGAGGAAGTAACAACGTTTGTTGCCATAGCTGTGTGAGGCATTGACAGGCATTCGTAAAATTGAATTGGCACAATCACTTGCGGCCAAGTATCAGTGTTTGAGGTTTCAACCAATCCAATATTGGTGGTCGATTCCTCCGGGAGTTGTTCGGGATCAACAGTTGGGAACTCGGTTTCTTCGAAAGACCCTTGTTGGTCTAGCTTCCGCCTCAATGGTGGCGGGGGTGGCTCTAGTATAACCGGCGGCAGGCCCAGAAGCCTTTGTGACCGGAAGAGCTTTGAATCCTCCACTGTGTGAGAAGATTCATGACACGCTAAGGTATTCTACATGAACAAACAGTAACACACACTAAAAGAAGCCCCTATGAGATAATACAAGTAATCACTAACTATTTTGAAGAATAGTTACAACAACCAACACTAGAGCAACTTACCAGTGCAAGTGCAACTCGAATACGGAAGCACCCTCCATGTATAATCTGCAAAGCATGGCCCGATGTCTGTCCTAGGTACCGCGGTATACCCCCACAGTCGCATGTGTATGTCCCTAGAAAAGATTGGCAACTAGTTTTCCAGCACGTGAACAGTCACCAGGAGGGTACATTCGGTAGTTGGGTAGACCACAATGAGCAGGGTATCAAGCCCGAAACCTATCAAGGGTATCAAGAGCAAATGGTCCGGAAGACAACTGAGGACCTCGAACGGATTCGAGACCCACGAAGCTCCGTGGAAAATGCAAACGACGGAATCCCTCAACAAATCCTCGATATGTGTTCTCCACTACGCTCGGTCCAGCTTTGGAGGGGTTATCTCCACTACCTTTCCTTACGCAACCTTGTGTTTAGCCCCTGTGTTAGAGGGGGGTCTTGGATAACTTTCCGTAACTAGACTTCTACACTCCCTATGACAGACTCCAATGTTTGGTTTGAGTGGCCTTGAAGAATCTACTCTCCAACCTATTCCAAGGCCCTAGTCTTGAGCTAGTGAATGAACCCTACCAACATAAAGTTTGATAGTTTTTAATTAGCGTTGCTTTTAATGGGCTTTTTTACGTCACAAGGTATGAAGGTGAAACTGATGATGTGTAAAGACTCAAAGCAAGATGAACAAGAAATGCTTGGAAACAAAAACTTTTACAAAAAATGCAAAACCAACAACTTTTCAACAAGAAAGACTTCTTTTTCTTTTCGAATTTTCTAAGATTTCATGCAGAAAAACATAAAGGAATTTCGCTCAATCTGTGAGCTACTTATGCGCTAAATGCACTGCAACAAACTTATGAAAACAGACTTCTTCCTAGCTACTGATGCAACAACACAATCTTCAAACAACGAAGAAAATGAAAAAGAGATATATTTTTTTTATTTAGTTGCAAAATGAAGTAACAAAGGGAAAATGCCGACAAGCACAAAACCAAGAAAACAAAATAAAGTTCTGTCTTAAAGCGCAGATCGCAAAGAATCAGAGCAAAGACATGAAAAAGCAAGAAAGCACCGATTCTAACCCTTGTCTAAAAACCATAAAACTAACTTTTTCTTTTGTCTTTTCTATCAAAACATCAACTAATAAAAACACTGGCTAAGGATAAGAAGTCCTAACCTGCTGACTGTGCATCCCCAGACTCACACCCCTAAGAGGAACACTTCTCACCACAGGAGGGAATGACTGCCCCACCCAGGATGAAAAGCAACCAATCAAGCCCGCGACTGTCACTGAGACAACACACGTGCAAACACGTGTTGAGCTATAACAGCGCGCGGGTACCAGCGGGCTAAATTTGAACAGGCCACGGGTCTGTATAAAAGCTAAGACAAACAGAACACAGGCAGCCCAGACCTAAAAAAGGCCTCTGGTATTGACAACCAGGGTCTCTAAAAGGCTTGGATGCTTCTACTTTAACAGAAAAGGAAAATGAATGCAAAAGATAACAAACACAATAAAGAAAACTGAAAACAAGACAGTAAACCAGCAAGACCCAAACAGGATCCAGAAATCCCCCTGAGAAGATAAACTTCTAACAGGGAAGAGGAGATTGCCTCTCAAGCTTTTTGAGTCCTACACACTACTGAAACCTCTGCAGCAAGCGTTCAAACACGGGCTACAGAAGGTTATGGCGCGAGTTACATGCGTGCAGGCCTTCTGCAGGCCGCGTATACCTCTGTGTGTCCCGATAATCAATGTCAAGCAACAGTCAAGGAAAAAACTGGTATTAAGAACCAGGTTCCCTGCTATCTATGACCTAACAGAAAACAAACGAACAAAGAAACAGAGAATCTACTCGTTTAAACTACCCAAAAACCTCACTGAAATCCGGGAACCCTAAGAGTACTATCCCCAGTGGAGTCGCCAATTCTGTTGTTGGGAAATAATACCCTACGGACTAACAAGCTAGGGCTTAACTTGTACGTATATCATGACCTCAAATAAAACACTTTTAACCTATCACCCAAATGCTCAAACCCCTTTTTCACACACAAGCATGGAAAAGACCTACTAACCTTTTATATCGATCTTTGATGTAGATCCTCCATTGCGCTTTATCTTCTTGCTTTCACTGCTCCTTCCAAAGACAATCCTGCAATCAAGACAAAACACTACGCATGCATGCTATCTTTCTATCTAAGGGTTAGATATTAAGCATAAATCAAATAAAATGTATATATCACACGTGCATTGGGACAGGAAAAGTATTCTTTTATTAATCTCAATATGAATCAACTTACAATAAGTATAGAGACCAGCCACCGTTCCTCGTTCCTGATCCTGGGCTCCTCCTCTTCTTTGTCCTCCAACTGCTTTACTTGAATTCTCTTTAAGCTTGAGGAAAGGCTAAAGGGTTGGGACAAATGGATTCAACAATTGGGCAGAGTTTCTTTGCTATCTTTTTCCTCCTCCAAATAGTACCCCTACCCCTCCTTTTATAGGCTAGAAGGAGCTAGGGTTTTGGATGAACTCTCGGCCACGCATGTCTGGGAGTTCCAGTTAACTGACCCAAAGCTTTTTTTCCCGTCGACAACTTTCCTATTTTTGTGCTTTGTTAGGTAAACGCGGTCTGTAGTAGGCTAGCCAACGTTCCAATGTGTGCAGTAGTGGGCCTGCCAGCATTCCAACGCGTGCAGTAATGGGTTAGGGTGAATTTTACTTTTTTGAGAGGATTTTCAAGAGTTTATTCAGCATGGATTTGGTAAGGACTGGATATGAGTAGGCTTGATGCCAGGTAAGCATGTGTGGTGCAATTTAGGGTTATAACAGCTGTTGATTGATGACAGCCATTCTGTAACCTTTCAACAAATTCGATACAACCTGCGTTTGAGAAGTGTTTCTGCACTTCTGGATGCGTCTATAGGAAGGATAGACTGTCCAACTCTTTTCCCAGTAAAGAACCACTATGTCTGCTCGCCATCTGCAACTCAAAACTCGAAACGATTCTACACACCAAACACTGCAATCTACTGTTCAGGCCGAGGTCTTGCGCTAGTGAAAGCACTCGGCTCTGTTTTTCAACATTAGAAACTTAGCATACATCTGTGAGTGATGCGTGTTGGGGAAGCGATGAGCCGATTTGATGTTGTCAGCAAAGTAGTACAGCTCCTGTACCTGCGATAATGGATTCAAATTCGCCATTTCTGACGGCATGATTGTGAAGCATGTGTTACTGAACAAGATCCGCTTTGTAATCCGACTTAGACGTGCAAACCTGAGTCTCCATCATTATCCACTTTCACCAGTGCATCATCTTGATTGCATGACGTGGGCTGATCGTATCATCATTTGATTTTTAAAACGTGGATAAAACGCACGTGATTCCCGCTTTCACCAGCTAATGGCCCGTGGGAAGCGCTCCTTGGCTTTTGAAAATCGTCGCTTTCACTAGCGCACAACCCGTGAGAAATGCTCCTTAGCTATTGAAACTCACCACTTTCACCAGCTAACCATCACCTTTAAAACACGCGTTAGCTGTTGAAAGCGTTTTATGAAAATTTTAAAGAGAAGACCTTTATGGGTCATCTTATTTCTAAGGCAAAGATCAAAACCTAAGTCTTACTACTAGAAAAACTCAAAACCAATTTGAGAACACTCCCAATAGCCATGCTATCAACCACAAAATGCAACCATAGTGACGGATTCATTTTGGGAGCTAACATTTGGCTCCAACTAGGATGGGCATCTCCCTGTGAGGTGACCAAGAACCTAGCTAGACTCAGTAGCCTTTATTACAAAATTAAAAAGAAAAATGAAAAATAGTTTTGTTGGTACCATTGGGCATGGAGTTATTCAAGTGACAGAAACAAAGAAAACAGAACTGAAAAAGAATATGTACAAGTAGAACAGGGGTTTTAAGAAAATCCTTATGAAAAATAGGTCTTCAGAAAGCGCCCGTTGAAAGGGCCACCTGCTACTTCCTCGCCTGAAAGATTTTGGAGAACAAAGGGATTGTTCTGCTGCATCGCTGTTATGACAAAAGGACCTGTCCAAAGAGCCTCAAATTTTCTGTGTTTCCCCTTCTCTTGCGTTGCTGCATCCCACTTTAAGACTAAATCCCCTGTTTTGAAGACATTTGATTTGACTTTCTTGTCGAAGATCTCCTTGATTTTTTCTTGATGTAATTCTATTTTTTCCAAAAGATGCTCTCTATCTTGTTGTAGCTCTACCAAATTATGAATTCTCCGGGTCAAATCACTTGGTTCAGAATCAGTTTCTTGTAAAAACTTTGCAATCGACAGTGCAAGTTGAACAGGAAATATGGCTTCAGTACCATATACCAACTTGAAAGGAGATGTACCAATTGATTTCTTACATGTAACCCTGTCAGCCCACAAAGCAAACTTCAACTTGGAATCCCAACCTCTAGCATTTTGTTCAAGCAACTTCTTTATAATTCTGACTAAACTCTTGTTGGATGACTCAGCTAAGCCATTCCCTTGCGGATAGTAAGCTGTGGAATGTACCAGCTGAATTCCCAGCTCTTCACACAATTTCACCAAGTGTTCATCTTTGAATGCATCACCGTTATCAGTGACTATTCTCTTAGTCCAGCCAAATCTGGAAAATATGTTTTCTTGCAGAAAATTTATGATGACAGTATGATTGGCGTTCCGGGTGGGAATAGCCTCAATCCACTATGTAAAGTAATCGGTGGCAACAAGGATCCACCAGTGCTGACCACTAGAAGGTGGATGAATTTCACCTATGAAGTCCAGGCCCCACTGTTGGAAAGGCCCTGTGACCACTATAGGTTTGAGGGGAAGGGACTTCAGTTGTTGTTTTCCTTCAAATCTTTGACACTTGTCACATGTTCTCACAAAATCACACACATTTGAAAATAAGGATGGCCAGTAGTAACCAGATCTTAAGATTTTATGTGCAGTGGTTTTCCAATAGTGATGTCCCCCGCATTCACTATTATGGAATTCAATCATGTCCTTAGCTGCTTCTTCCTTGTTTATGCACCTCAACAATAAACCTATTGGATTTTTCCAGAACAATAAGTTGCCATTGATGCAGAAATTTATGGCTTTGAGCTTCAAAGCCCTTCCTTGTGTTTTTGTCAAATCTGATGGGACTGATAAAGTTTGCAGAAAATGAATAATGTGATTGTACCATTTGCAATCAGCTAGGTGAGCTGAGACCTGCATTTCTTCACCTTCCTTATCCTTTGAAGACTGAATGTTATCTGCATTAATACTTACCAAATTTATTTCGAGCAGCCTGCAATTTTCTTCTTCCAGAAGTTTGGCAAGGCCCTGACCCTTCACAAGTTTTGCTGGTTTAATTTCAACATCAAATTCTATCAACTTTGCTATCCACTTACTCCTTTTTCCATCTATGTCGGGTTGTATCAGCACATCTTTAACTGAACTGGAGGGAACGAAAGCTATTACCTTTTCCTGAAGGATGTAAACTCTGAAGGTTTTCAATGACTTGATAAGTGCATATGCTTGTTTCTCCAGCAATTCATACTTTACCTCTGCGTCCCTCAAGACCTTACTGAAGAAGGAAACCAGCTGCTCCTGATCATCGACATTTTTCTACAAGAGTACTGCTGTGATTGTATCACTTGAAGCAAATGAAAAAATGTAAAATACCTTGGAGAAATCGGGGCTGATTAAAACAGGGGTTGTTGTGATGGCTTCCTTGATGGTATTGAATGAGTGTCTGGCTGCTTCAATCCATTTAACCTCAGAGTCCTTTCTTAACATAGCAGTAATATGCTTTGTGAGTTCTGCAAAGTTTACTATAAACCTTCTAATAAAGTTTATAGTCCCAAGGGAAGACTGAATGTCCTTCTTTGATCTAGGAAGAGACAAATTTTTAATTGCTTCTACCCTTTTTGGGTCAATTTCCACCCCATCAGCTGAAACAATATGCCCAAGTAATTTCCCTTCCTTAAGTGCAAAATTTGATTTTTTTGGATTAAGAGAAATGCCATACCTTCGACATTTTAGAAATGTCCTTTTTAAGTGCTGCAAATGAAGTTCATGGCTACTTGAGAAAACAGTGATATCATCGAGATATATCAGGACAAATTTATCTTTCTCTCCAACAAAAGAAATGTCCATCACCCTTTGGAATGTTTTCTCATGAATATTTAGGGAGATGTAAAAGGGAGGACAACTTTCATCTTTGTCTTCTATCATTTGGCCCAGAGTAATGGTTGGCTTTTCATCATATATGTTGAGGATATCAGCATAAAGGGATACAGATTGGGGATCTAGAGTTTTGAGGATATCCCTTTTGAACATTTCATTTTTCATTAACTCGACTAGAGGAATAGGAATAGGAATTTTAATTTTTTGTATTTCAGCCTCAAAATTGAATGAATATGGGACTTTATCAGAAGCTTTATCAGAGACCTTTACCTGATTTGAAGGAGCTTCTTGATTGCTCTGCTGTTCAACAGGAGGCTGACTTTCGGGAGTTTGATGCTTGACAGGGGCAACAGTCTTTTTGGGAGGAGCTGATGCTTTCACCTTTGAAGGATTTGCTTGTTGATTCTCTGATGTCTGATCTTTTTTCTTAACAGGGGTTGTGCTCTTTTTAGGAGAGGCTGGTGCATCTTGTTGAGTAGTATCAGATTTTGATCGGAGGTTATATCTATTCTTATCTTCTATTGTGAAAATGCCATCATCAATAAGATTATCTTCTGTCTGTTCAGTCATCAATGCTTCCTCATAGTCGTGTTGTGTTAGATAAGATTTCCATGTCTCTTCTCCAACACAATGAATGTTACCTTCTCCACCTTCTTTATCTTCACCATCGTCTTCATCCATCACAACATTTTGAAGAGGGACCTTTATTCTCTGATCTTCAGTAGGATTCTTTTCTCTTTGTAAGATTTGAGTTGGCTGATTATTTCTTCTGAAGTTGTTGGGATTTTGATTTGAGTTCCTGCTTGCAGAATCATAAGTGCCTCTTCCCTTCACAGGCTGTTTATTTTCGATCTTGAGCTTAGATATCTCAGAGGTTAGAGACTCTAGCATCTTATCCATTTTATCAAACTTCATATCAACACTTGATGAAGAGGAAGCCTCATTCCTTGGCCTTCTCCTATCAGAATCTCCTTTCCGCTTTTGGTAGGCTAGAATATTTGATTCCACCTCAAGGGCAGCATCTTGAATGAGAGATAATGATGGTGGCTTCCTTTCTGTCAAAAATAAACATAAATCTGAGTCAAAAGCATCAGAATATGTGATCTTGGCAGAAGTGTCTGAAGGTTTTATCTCTGCTGGTATTTTGCCATACATTCAGTTAAATCTTTTAGTGAAATCAGAGACTGACTCACTACTTTGTTTCCTTAGGTTTCCAAATTCTGTGATATAGTAGAAAAAATCTCTTCTGTCACCAGAATGTTTTAAAAATGTCTCATCTAGTTGCTCAATTCCAGCTATGAAACTAGCAGGGAGTTCTTTGAACCATTTCCTAGCATGACCATCTAGGCTTTGGACAAAGACTTGTGTCCAAACATCTTCTTCTTCAATATTAAGGTTTTCAGCATAACTGTAAAAAACCTCAATATGTTCTTCAGCAGACACATCGCCTTCGCCTGTGAATTTGGGCATATACTTCTGATAGTCTCCCGTTGGCATGGCTGATACTGGGTTTGGCAATATGAGTGGTGCATACCTAGCAGCTAGGATTTGTTGCATCTTAGTCAAAGGAGGTGGTGCAGCCATAACTATCAAGGGTGAGGAAAATGATGGTTTCTTTTTCAAGTCTTCAACACTGGAGGAATGTGAAAGAGGTGAGTCTTCTAATGGGAAAGAGGTCTGATAAGAAGCTCTGTAAAAATTGGCAAGTTGTCCATCTAAATTTCCTTCACCTTTAGCAGATAGTTGTTGGAGGAGATGTTCAACAACAAGGAGGCTAGAGCAAATGTTCAAATGATCTTCTTGTTGCTAAGAATGAAAAGACTCAAGGGAAGAAGAACTGTGGCTTATTTCTAAAGTCTTGGATGTTTTTTCAATCAAATTTAAATCTATCAATTTTTTATCATTAGGATTTTTCTGTTGATCAAAAAGAATTTGTTCTTCTATAGAATTTACAGTTGTTTTTTCAACAATGCTCTCTGAAAAGAACTCGAATTTTTCTATAGTAGATTTTCCAGAACTGAAAAGAGGATTACCTTCTGTATCTAATTTTGAAGTTTGACCTTGAATTGTCTTTCCTTTTCTGATAATTAGTTCTGGATTGGACATTGGCGTGATAGGTGATTCTTGAGGATTCACCCTAGTACTGATCCTCTTAGGAGCCAGGATGAACTTGTGGAGTCGCCAGATAGATAATTACAACCAACTAAAAGTCTCTAATCTTTGTCTATCATCAAAGATCAGCTCTGTGTCGTATCCCAGGAAAGCAGAGCTTGAATTTCGTCTCCTCGACAACGACGTCAATTTGTTATCACTCCAAGAAACTCCTTAGGGTTGTAGGCTAAGGATGCTTGGTAACTTAGAAATAATGTGTATATGTGCTTGGAACAATGGGGTATTTAATGATCAATGTAACAGACAACTCATACATCTAAAGAAACAATGCTTTCAGGAAACAATAATCAGATGAAGTAAATTGAAAGGAGAGGATGAAGAACATTATTCTTGATTGCCAAATACAAGTGAATGTAGGGATTAATGCAAGATAGAGAGAAATTATTTACTTCAAGTCTATGAGCTCAATAAAGAGATAACAGTCTTCATGAACTAAAATAAAATGAAACAAAGTACAGAAAGGGAAAGATGGATATTTTTGATATTGAAAACAAAAGGAAACTGAACTTTATTTCTGCAAATAAGAGTCTATACAGTAGCATAAAATATCTCCCAGTTTGAACCCTTGTCTCTTAGAAAAGATAGGAATTTATAGCCCTTTACAATAAGTTTTTTAAGTTCCTAAAAACTTGGATCTGTATCTAAAAATAGCAATTCAAATCTAACTAAGAAACTTGATAACAAAGACTTAATAACTAGACTAGCATTCGAATTGTCTTCAATCTCACAATTTGACATCTGTATTCTTCAGCTCCTGGAATCTGTGATGTTATGAAACATGGCAAAGGCACCTGTCTTGGCAGTTGGATTTCTTCAATGTTCATAATCGATACTTGAGGAAATCAGTTTAGCATGTGGTTCTCAAAAACTCCCACGAATCTCTGATGCAGAGTCCTTTTCGATCAAGTTGTTATCCCTTTGATACTCTGGAACTTCTTTAAAACCTTTGAAAAATGACCTGCTCCGTCCTTAGCTTTCAAAAATGTTTTTTCTGCTTTCCCCAGCTAACTCGCCTTATGATTCACTAGTTAGTTGGTGAAAGCGCTGCCTTTCACCAGCTAACTGGTCGTAAAATTGCGTTGTGCACTGGTGAAATCTCTGCCTTAGCCCAAAATGAACTTTCACCTCCAAAACTGCGATTTCATCAAAACTCAATGTGTCTCTACTTTATCCCCTTGCATGTTCACAACAACTTGAGCAATCACTTGCAAATCTGGGTGTGATTTTTTCTTTTGCTTCAATTTTCTGATTTTCCTTTTAAGGCACTTTGCTAGCCACCATAGACTGTTATAGTCTTTGGTGATCTTCTGTTTTTTCTTCTTTTCCTTGACACTTTCACGAGCCATCTTTTCAAATGCAGCATTGGTTTCTGCAAAATTATCAGACAACTTCTTGTATATTTCTTTTATTACCCTCTCTAAGACCTCCTGCTGAGTGATCACTTCTTTGAGATGCTTGATCTTCTATGTTTTCTTCGAATTAGTGCTCTTTGATGTTTCCCCTTCCTCAATGTGAGTAAAGGTCTCACAATTCTGTGCAAACTCAATGGAATGTTCAGGACTTTTGATGGCAGGGCTCTCATCTTCTTGCTCTGGTTCTGAGTCTGTGTAGGGCAAGTTTAAGATGTTTGTTCTCCTTTCTGTAGGCTGCTCTGTAGTAGTTTCAAAATTCAATCTTTTCTTTGACCTGTGATATTTCACACCAAATATTCTATCTTCTGGAGGTCCTGGAAGGGTTCTCCTCTTCCTCGAGCTGCTTTGAGAAGTCAATTGCTTCTTTCCAGCTTTCCTATGTTCATTCACGGGCTGAGTTTGAGTTTCAAATCCCTCCCAAAAAAGAAAATGTTGCCAGGTCCTTCCCTTCTGTCTTAGCTCTTCCAGAATGATCAATTTAATAAGGCCAAAGTGGCACAGAGTGTTCTTCATGGTTAGGGGTTCAGCTCTAATCTTTTTACAGACCTTACTTAAGCTCTTGTGCAAGAAGAAAGGTAGATTTAGGAGAGTTTTACCTGTGAAATGGTCTAAGAGCTTGAAGTGATACAACATCAGTTTGTCATACCTGCCTTCTGAAGTTATGTAGAGTTGGATGCCCTTAAACAAATCCTGCCACTCCTCTTCTAAATGGGAAACTGGCATGCTCTTCTTCCATGCATTGTGTTTGAATTCTTCCTTCAAATATGCTCTGAAATTTAAGTTTTTGGTGGCAGTCATTTTGAACCAACTCTGGCCCGATCTTGGTAAGCTGGTCACTGCAGCGATGGCAGCTTCATCCACAATGATCTCCAAGGACCCAACGCAAGCCTTATTCCCGTCAAATGTTTTAGCAAACGCTTCTGTTGTTGATTGATGACAACCATTCTGTAACCTTTCAACAAATTCGATACAACCTGCATTTGAGAAGTGTTTCTACACTTCTGGATGTGTCTATAGGAAGGATAGACTGTCCAACTCTTTTCTTAGTAAAGAACGACTACGTATCCTCGCCATTTGCAGCTCAAAACCTAAAACGATTCTGCACACCAAACACTACAATATGCTGTTCGGGCCGAGGTCTTGTGCTGGTGAAAGCACTCGACTCTGTTTTTCAACATTATAAACTTAGCATACATCTGTGAGTGATGCGTGTTGGGGAAGCGATGAGCTGATTTGATGTCATCCGCCAAGTAGTACAGCTCCTGTACCTGCGATAATGGATTCAAATTCGCCATTTTCGACGGCATGATTGTGAAGCATGCGCTACTGAACAAGATTCGCTTTGTAATCCGACTTAGACGTGCAAACCCGAGTCTCCATCATTATCCACTTTCACCAACGCATCATCGTGATTGCATGACGTGGGCTGATCGTATCATCATTTGATTTTTAAAACGTGGATAAAACACACGTGATTCCCTCTTTCACCAGCTAATGGCCTGTGGGAAGCGCTCCTTGGATTTTGAAAATCGCCGCTTTCACCAGCGCACAACCTATGAGAAATTCTCCTTAGCTATTGAAACTCACCACTTTCACCAGCTAACCATCACCTTTAAAACACGCGTTAGCTGTTGAAAGCGTTTTATGAAAATTTTAAAGAGAAGACCTTTATGGGTCATCTTATTTCTAAGGCAAAGATCAAAACCTAAGTCTTACTACTAGAAAAACTCAAAACCAATTTGAGAACACTACCAATAGCCATGTTATCAACCAAAAAATGAAACCATAGTGACAGATTCATTTTGGGAGCTAACAGATGGAATCACTGTCATGTATCACTATGAGATATACTGTTGTAAACCTGTACCAATAAATCTGAACCATGCATCAACCATGCATCAACCTGTACCTCAACCTGTACCAATAAATCTGAACCATGCATCAACCATGCATCAACCTGTACCTCAACCTGTACCATAAACAAGTGCATCAACCATGCACCAACCTGTACCAAACAACCTGTAATAAACCTGTACCATAAACAAGTGCATCCAACCATGTACCAAGTATGTACCAATCATGTGTCAACTACTCATCAACTATGACTCATCAATATGTACCAACATCATCAACTATACACCTCATGTATGTGCCAACTCATCAACTACTTGTCTTAACCATGTACTTAACATGTACCTTAACCAAAAACCCTCATCAATTTCATCATCCAAATATGATTTGTAGCTCTGTAATAGACCTGGTGTATAAGATCACATTCCTGCAAACCTTCCTTAACTTTAACAACAAGGGACTAGCATTTTCATCAAACTTTTCTTTAGTCTCACATGCCTAGTTTTGAATTAGTCAAAAACCCTAACTTGAAGTAATCATAACTTTGTACCTATAATGTATAAAAATATGAAACTAATACACAATGTTATTAAGTGTTTTTATGAAATGCCTCAAAGTTTCACTACTTGGAGCCTCTCAGAAAAGGAGTTATAGCAAAAATGGCACACCTTGCTGAATCCTGTCTTATTCTAGAGAGGGACCTTGTAGAGAGTGCCCTGCATGGAATATTTGTTGAAATGATATGAAACTATTACAAAAAGTACTAAAGACTGTACCCTAACCAACACATTTGGTCTCACTAAATTTTTATCTGTTATGAAGAAGTTATGTCGTTTTTACCCGAAACACATGTTTTTGACTAGTTTCAAGACTGACCACAAACACTATTTTCCACGGAGTGTAACTCCCAAAATACAACGACCCACAAGATGAATCTTTTACCACAGATACTTGGATATGTTTTATCAAAGGCATAGTATTTTCATAGTCTGAATCATTATATAAAAAAGGTTATAGCGAAAATGGTGAGATGACATGTAAATAACATACCTTAGAAAGCACCATCAAAAGAGTTTATCCTTTCTTGCATTTCAACCTTCTTTTCTTCACCTTGCTTCATAATTTCAGCTTAGATATACTTGGTTAGCTCATACACCTATATATATTCAATATTCTCAAGTGTGATTAAAATGACAGAGCGTTGCCTCTTATTTATACTCTCCAAGTAGCTTCCTTAAAAACATCTTCTAGGTCACTTGGCCCCACTTTCCTTATTTTAGGGTTAACCCACTTCTAATTTCTCCATTAAATTTATTATTGAAATAATTTATTTTGTGTTCACTT